>JAVQJF010072146.1:0-11702 GCA_036023855.1 Gadopsis marmoratus
TCAAAGAAAGAGTAGTTAATTTTACTGAACGAGAGTTAATGAACTAAGTCCGGTTAATGACTCGGTTATCCCATCACTACTATGTTCCCCCTGCTGGAGCCCCTTTGTTACTACGCCTGCATGTTCTTACATCTATCACATTTTCACTCACAAGCATTATGTAGGCCTCAGGTCACAGTATAAACCACAATCAGACACAAACCATATTCATACACATGGCTAAAGTGTGACACAAGGACAAGTTTCACGTCTTGTGAGAAACTGAAACCTTTTTTGAAATCATTCTAGTATGTAATTCAGTTGCTTTAAGTGCCTCCTGGGTCAAAGTTAGGCCAAAGAACAGCAACATGACCAACAATATACCAGATTAATTTTTCAAGATGATTTAAGATCGCTCTCTCCGACGATCTAAATCATCTGGTTGCTCTGGCTATTTTCATGAGTTTGGATCAATAATGCAAAACGCTTACAAAAGCATGCTCATCCGAACGCGATGAATACCAGCTGCTGGACAGAAGTAAATGTGAGAAACAGAAAAAGCAGAGTCTGTGCCCTTCCTTCATTGCCATTCAATAGTTCCACCTTTTTAGATCAGCAGAGGCACCTCATTAATTAAACTCCAACATTTACAATGCTGTCTGAGATGGATCTCTCTCAGACCTTGATAAATTAATACTTCATACCGCTAGTCGTACAAAGCTGTAGGAGTAGTTCTAACATGCCATACACATTTTAAATGTTGAACTGAGGTTACACAGTGAAATGCCAATGATTTGACTGACCATGGCAGTTTATTTACTGAATTACTGTTTTCCATGGAAGGACATTCACCTTTCTGGCCCCTTTCGAAAGATAGTACTTTACAGAACAGCACATTTCGCCACAATGTACCTTTTTCGACTATGACTGTACTGTTCATACGGTGATTTTCAGTCATTTCATTCTCTCAGGTCTAGCCTTTTCGAGGACATCTGATCAAACGCTCTTATCAGTAGGGCAATGTCATTTATCGGTGACTTCCAAATTTGTTTTACTGCTGCAAAAACTAAACCTCTTTCTCAGCCGCCAGCATCACAAGAAGAATATGTCTAGTTAGAATTATCATGGCCTTGTTAGCATTCATTGAAAAGAAATTACTTCTACACTCGCAGGCATACAAATATTGACAGAAACAACAAATAGCATTGGTTTGAAAATATTTTTATCTTTAATATGAATAATAGAGCAGAAACAAATTCATTTTTATTTTTATTTTATCATCCGGCACCTTCATAGTTTTCCAAGGCTGTAATAATCTTAAGACTGTCCAGTGAGTTTGGGTTTATTCTCTTGAAAAATAGTACAACAAAGTGTTTGTTTCTTCTCTTCACCAAGTAGAAAACAGGTAATTGAAACAGGATTACAGTAAATTGGAGCACATGAGAAAGGCGTGAATCCCGGTCTGTGATGTTAGGTAGAACATGAAACAGGGGAGTTAGCCTCTGTTAGCCCCTTTTCTCACATTCAGTGGGAACTTCAGTGCTGTGAGAGATTAGCATATTTTAATACAGTAACAAAGGGCACATAATGCAGTAACATATTAATGAGCAACCCTGTTCATCAACACAGATGCAAGTCCTCTGCTTCTTTGAAAATCTCCTTCCCTGACAGAGTACAAGTTTTCCATAGGGTCACTATATTTGCCCCATACAGGAAGCAAACTTTGCTGCAAAAAATGGTGCTACTTTTCGGCTTTGCCATTATTGGCTAAATCCTAGTGAAGTGAAAGATGGTTGTAAATATTTATTCATCATCATCGTCATCGTCGTCTTCATCATCGTCCTCCTCATCATCATCGTCATTGTCGTCATCATCGTCCTCCTCGTCATCGTCGTCATCATCCTCCTCATCATCGTCATCCTCCTCCTCCTCATCATCGTCGTCATCGTCCTCATCATCGTCGTCATCGTCGTCATCGTCGTCATCGTCGTCATCATCATTATCGTCGTCATCCTCCTCCTCATCATCATCATCTGGGTCGATCTTTCCAGACAGAACGTCCTCTATCCACTGCTCGAGCTCGTCAGCGGTGGGCATGTCATCATCGTCATCCATTTCCATCCACACGCTGTCGGCCTGCCAAGAATTGGCAAAGAACTATTTACAGAGTGACAAATGATTTCCATGGCCCAGTTATTGACGTTGCAAAACCATGTGGAATGCAAAAGGAGAGGAACAACAACGACTGATTTCTCTGTCAAGATAGAGGGTGTATACAAAATCTGGCGTGATGACACGTATTGAAACTAAATCATTTTTCTGTGTTTTTATACTGCGTCGGATAGTGTTTAGTTTGTTGATGAAGAAAATCATTGCTGTCTCTTTATTCAGAATGAGCTACTATTAAAAAGGTACCTTAAGCGTTTGGCTTTACTTTTCAAAAGGATGTTTAGCAATCGCTGTCATTCACGAAAACTTACAAGTGAATTTTGAAAGATTTTCCCTCTTGTTCTAATGAAAACACCTTGAACACTTTCTACAGTAATACATCACTTTGCTATGGATAGATTTTTGATGTACTGAGCAACACTTTAAAAACATCTCAATCAGTTTTTCATTTTGGGCCTTTTGCAATGAGGATGAAAAGGGTCGTACGTCCTCGACGTCAACCACACCGATATGAGGAGAAGAGAGGTCGATGTGGAAGGTCTTCTCCCAGTATGGCACCAGCTGAAAGTGAGACACAGACAGAGGAGAGGACATGGTTAGGCTTATATATCCTGATGCGGTTGTTTTTGTCACCTACAGTGACCTGCTTAGTGAATTTTGCAGATTTTCCTGTTTTTCAAGTCAGTAACATCTCCAGTTGCTTCAGATACCTGCCATATCCCACCTGCCCTGTAGTGGCCCTCACTGTGTTCCCACCATTCCCAGTCACCTCTTCGCTGTACTCACCAGCACACCCATCCCTCATTCCCTCATTAGCTCCCTTTGTTCCTTCGTCTTCCCACCTGCCCCTTGCCTGCTTTGTTTGCTCGTCCTGTTGCCAAACTCTGCTTCGAACTGCTTACCAAGTTAAACGACTAACTGTTTTGGTTCTGAGTCCTGCTTTTGAGTCCACATCTGTGTTCTCAAACCATTTCAGGTCTTATATTTTTATAATGAGAATTGTTAGACATTGTGAAAACTGTGTTTCCGAAGATAAAAAAATAAAGGATGAATAGACTGGAAATGAAATTGTTTTTAAAAGGCAATTGTAAGAAACACAAGGCCGCAAAAGGACCAGCAGCATAAATCTTTTTTAAATATGTCCTCAAGCCGAACACTCATATTACAATTTGACACGTCAATCAGAAAAAACAACAACAAATCAAAAACATAATATTACACATAAAACGTGCCCGCCAGCTGCTGGGGGGGGGGGTATTCATACCAGGGGGAAATTGTCGGGGTCGATCCAGATAATGCTGAGGTTGGGGTTATCCGTGTTCTCGCGTGCCACCTCCTTCAGGATTTCCAGGAATTCAAAACCATCTGAGGAAATGTTCAGAGGTCAGGTACGGTGGTAAGCCGGGTACCCTAAAGTATTCGCTTGATGTTTGATCTTCAAGCTCATCTAATCGCTATGTGGATAATATCAATGTTGCATGTAATTAAAGAGGCACTAAGGTGGAAGTCTACCCGGGTCATCTTCCTCAGCAAAGGCAACAATGTGCTCTCCATTAATGTCGTCCTCCTGTGAACACAAAAACGGGGAGAAAGCAAAGGCGTCCTGTATTTCCACTCTAGACTGACTGACAAAAAAGACCATTGTTTGACAGATGCCTATTTTCATTACAGAGGAACTTCAAATCTCTTACCCAGATCTCATACATGCTGTGAGGCTCAAGCTTCCTTAGAGTGGGCCTGAAACGTTAAAACATCAAGAAAATAAATTGTCATGTTCTCATGAAAGATTTGCTGTTGTGATCGTCCACATTATGAGTGAAGTAAAATAAATGAATCAAAATATAGGCTGCTTATCAGTGTCTTCCAGGACAACCTATATTCCCATTCCAAATATAGACTATGGAAATTACATGACCTGAGAAGGATTTATAGGTCACCATGGATTAATTGTTAATCCATTGTTAATCGTATTTTATTGTCACACAGGGTCTCACCTGTCGTGCTGTTCAATGTAGTCAACAAGCTCAGACTCAATGTAGGGCTTTCCCGGAATGGTGACGGGATCCTCCATGAATGGCTCATAGAAATCAACTTCATTCAACTTCAGTTTCAGCTTCTTGGCAATCTGAAATAATGTTCAGGGAAGTGCAAGGTTAAAATAAGATGCTGTTTGCTGGCATTGTACTGATTTTAGAACAATATGGGAACTTATTATATTGTAGCACACACACCCAAGTTTCCCAGTATAGTCTTAACATTTTAAATTAATGTCTATATATATATATTATCTTTTACAAGCCTGTGAAACCACTTGGCTCTCTGTACACACACACAAACATAACTCAAACAATTTAAACCTTGGGTTCAAATGTGGCAAAGAATTTGACGAAGGGGTGGAACGCCTCCGCAGCATCATCATACTCAAAGAAGTCTGGATGGAGAAGATAAGAAAAAGACATCTTAATAAGTTGATTTAAAGTGTGATTGCGGATGATCCGAAGCACAGTCTTTGGGGCATGATCTTCAACCTACGAGCTGATTTCTCGCTCTTGAAATAGCCAACTAGCTTGATGACCTCGTCGTTGTTGTGAAAACCCTTCAGCTCACGCTCGTTGTCAATGATCTCCACGGGGTCCTCAATCACCTGGCAAGGGACAGGGGGCAAATATGTGATGGATATTTAACAGATTAGTCAAAAGTCAGTCATTTATATCAAGCCTTATATCTGGGTAGCGCAGTATTTGGCAACATCCCACATTGTTGACCATAAATTACTTACATCGTAGAGGAACTCAACCAGGGTGTCGGAGGCCAGCTCTCCATCGTACTCGATGATCTCATTGTCTGCAAATATGTAGATGCTCTCCACCTCATCCAGACCTGGTGAGGAAAAAGAGTTTTTATCAACAGCCAATTATACAAAGAACATTAGTATGCATATACTTGCATAAGTTTTGGCATGTCCACACGCACGGTTATATTTTCACTTTCTTCAGCCTTATATATATTGTTTGGGATTTTTCAGCACTTACACAGTTTATGACTTTAGGACCTGTTGTTACAAAGAAGCTGTAACATCTACAGTCAACACTTGAGGGCAGGGTTGTCTCATATTTTGTGGAAACAAGAACCTCATGCCATACTACAGTTTTGTCAATTATGTATTCATTCATTCATTCCTTAGTGTCCAATAACACTAGACACTTTATTAGAAGATGAATGTCTAAATAGCTAAATGAAATACAAAGCTAATTAATCAATCAATCAATCATCAGGTGCCAAACACAAAATGGCTGTAAGTAAAAGATTTTCTAGATTCCAATCAAGACTGGCCTCATAAATCTTGTTCTGTTCATTAACGTCTGTGTTAATAACTCGAAGAAAGGAGGATTTGTCAAATCTGCAGCATTCAATGAGATGTGCAGCAGTTAATCAGCCATATTCGGTGAAAGCACCTGGAGAGGTCATGACAAAAGTGGCGGGATTTGATTGAAAGAGAAGGTTTACACTGAGCCAGAGATTCAGTAATGACAATTAGGCTATGCTTTCACCAGCAAGGTCTCTGTCAGTGACTGCTGAGCTTACCCAGCTTCTTGGCAACAGCAGAGTCCTTTTTTTCATCCACCAGGCCGAATCCAACGTCCTGATCGTCAAGCTCGTCCAGAACTTGGGCTGCGAGCTGCGAGAGAGAGAGGGGTAGAGGAGTTGGGACAAGAGTGGGAGTGAGGGAGATGAACAGAAAGTTGTTTAGTATCATCTGAGCTCCGATTCCAACTCTGACTGATCTCAGCGATTCGCTGTCCGTGATAGACATTCCCTAATCTCAGAACTCCATCTTTCAGTTCCATTTACTTGAGCAACCCCCTTTGGCATTTCCTATTAACTTCAAGGCCTTAAAAGCAAAAGCTTTGGCTTGCTGCCTTGCACTTTCTAAATCTGAGTGAAACCGAAGCCAACAATTGACAGCCCTCATAGCCGGCGTGAGAGCAGCACGGACAGCGGGATTTCCAGGAGAACAAGAGGGGCAGAACTTGAGCCAACTATGTGGCGGGCAAGAGACGCTGCAACAGGTGTGCGGTGGAAAGGAGAGGCGCTCACAATCATGCACACACATATTCACACTGTAAATATACAGAATTAAGCATACATCTCTTTTTCTCTCTACACACATCGTCTACAGTTACACATACTGTTTTCCAATTTTTTATGCCAACTTGTTCTCCACTTTATTGCTGCATTTAGCACTTGCAGAGTATGAAAGCATAGCAAAGCAAGCTTTGAACGTGAAGCTACGCTTTGTATGAAGTGAGTCAAAAGCGTTATGTAGCATCTTGCAAAGCTGCACTGCGGAATGAGCAACATTCATTAGCGCCCAAATGTCCCAAAGAACCAGCACAAATAGCTTGTGGAGTATGTGTAGTATGTGAGATGTTGCTCTTCACAGGCAATGTCTAATGCCATCCATTATTTTGGTCTCCACAGTCCAGACACGTCAATTTATGATTGGACACAGGGTCAATTTGGAATAATCACTATGTTAAACAAACTGTTTCCAGGCTTTACAGTGAGCTAAGCTAACTGCTTGCTGGCTATAGCTTCATATTAGAAGGACAGACTCGAGAGTGGTATCAATCTTCTCATGTAGTTCTTTCCAAGCTTATTTCCAAAAATGTTGTTCTGCACCTGATTTATGTCCCACAACAAGACTATGGAGGTGAATGCAAGAAATGCCGTTTTCATGGAGGCAATTTCTTCCATTGCTTCAATTAAAATAGTTGTTTAATTGGATTTAAATTTTTTAAAGATTCGAGCAGCACAAATGAAAAACAATTCCCTTCTGTTGGATTGGGGGTGATGGCAGAAATGTTGACTAATATCTTGGCACATAAACCAAAACTACCTGCAAGGTAAGACATCACTAATACGTTCAGTAATAGAGTAATAGGATGTTTGCGATTGGGTGAAGTGACCCTTTGCGATTATTGATGGTTGCATGGATAGATGGGTGGGAGGATGGATGGGCATGTTAAAGTTTGATTAATAGATTAGATGGGAGCCTTTTTCAAACATTTTTCCCCTTCTCTCTCTCAAATAAGTCAGCGTGCTGTGGCACACAAAGGTACAGTCACAATACAGACTCAAACGGGCACAGCCCAAGCTGCTGCCGCTGGACTTTGAAAGCAGTTCAGTCTCCATTGGCCCGTGATGTCTCGCTGTTGCTTCCTGTAATTTCATCTGTTTCTAAACTAAACTGCAGTCAAGGAGTGGAAGAGAACAATCAGCAGACACTGCAGCAGCAGGAGGATCTGCGATTCGCAGCCCAGCGTTACAGACACAAAAGGGACGACTTTAACATACCTGAAAGATAATTGCTGCTTGGCTTGTGATCAACTGCAAGGAGAGGTAACGCTTTAGGGAAAAGCACAATAGTCACAGCCTCCAGGTTTACAACAATTCGGAGTGGCCTTCACAGGAGACAAAATAGGTCCAAACTTAAACATTTGGATTGTACTCGGGTGATTAAAGCCCCATTCACACTCCCTATGTAGCATATAGGCAGTATAATACATTTAATGTGTGGTTTAATACACACTGTCGGCAATTATAACTTCTCCTATGAACACATTCTATATCATTACATCTGTGTTTTACTATATAGTCATTCATTATCTGTTTCTACACCAGCCTCCACTTACTGGGTGCCTGCAGGAGGAGTTATAGTTGTTGCCGAATACATAAATAAACTTATATCTGCTTCAAACTACATTATTGTGGGCTACTAACCATTTATTTAATGTTTAAATACTGCTCACAAATACTAAGTAGGGGGACTATCATTACCTGAGGACCTCAAGTTGTTTGCACAAAATGCAGCTGTACGTTTGCACTTCATGTCTGTAACCCAATAACTGAAAATTCCACCACAAAGTACCCTCCACGCTTTAACAAGCACAAAGGTCATCTGACAAAATTTGAGATGCACCTCGACAACAACGTGTATTCCCATCCTCTGCTCTCCTTTTTCTTTTAACAGAAATAATACAAACATCTCGGGGATATTTATATTCTATGTTTCAGTTCCATCATTTTCAAAGTCAGTAAATTTACATTAAGCAGGGTTTTTTTTTGGTTGTATCAGCGGTCAATTCCTACATCACATGGGGTCATGAGGTAATGTTAGCTAGCTATGTGTGAATAAGGCTTAGCAGAAGAAATCAAACAATTATTAAAATGATGTAGCGTGCAACAGGGATTGAATAATTAGATGTTTCCTGGTCCTTTCAGTCGCCACCTGGAAGCAGAGGACTGGCAAGTTATATAGAAACACAGCGATGCTTGACCTCAGACAGAAATTACATTGCACTTTCTTAACTTCTCATTGTGCTGCATGGAATTTGGGATGACTAAATCAGAATGTAGTTTTGCTCTTGTTTTGCTTTTTGTTCGGCATGTTCTTGAAGCGAGAAGGAAAGCAAAGCAGGGACGCCCACAGCTACTGTATATACGGGCATGTAAGAAAGCGTGTTGAGGAGCAGAAAAGGAGGCTAAGATCTGTTACATATAGAAATGGGTGTGGAAAGGGGAGGAGGGAAGGCAGGTGGGGTTGATGAATTGAAGAAGACACTTGACGCACACAGTTAACACTTCACAGCCACCATCTCCTCCTATCATACTCGTCGTTTTTGTCCTCACTCAGACATCTCTCATTTCTGCGTACTGGTGTTTTTCTCTCTTTCTCATGATCCCTCCCTTTCTGTTCCCACTCTCTGCGTCCCCTCCGCCGTTCCTCATCTGTTCCCTCGCTAACACATGACCCAGCCAGACGTCTGCGTGCGCGGAGGCCAGTGAGAGGCCGGCAGTGTAATCGCTTGGCTCCATCTCCCACCGTCCAGTCAGTGTCAGCTTGTCAGGTGACACGAGATGAGGGCAGAGTGCCATGGTGACTTGTCAAGAACGTGCTCTGGGTCCCTGCTGCACTTGGCTGTGGCACCGAGTGATGAGCTGAGAGAAGGTGGCAGGCTTGCAGTGCAGTAGAGGGGTCACATTTCTTGTAATATACAGTAGCCGCCCACATGCTTACTCTACACTGCAGGTTAGCCTGTTTATTGGTTACTTTCGGGTTAATTGGACTTGAGAGGCAGGTGTTATTGCTACTGAGTAGACAAGTTTGTCGAAAATGCCTTAAGAGTGTTCTCATTTTTACTGCCAACCACCCTCCTAAACCTGCCGTTCTTTTGATTTGTTCTCTCCTTGCTGCATCTGTTGGTGCACAACTGAAAACCTATTTTTGGAGTATCAAACACTCAACCCCTGTTGGCTTGAACAGTGTCTCTGAAAAGGTTTTACCTTGCTCAATTACAGAGGACAGTAGCTGTGGTCAGCTTGGATTCTAAAAAGTTACTCTACCTTTACATGTATTAATTTGGCAGATCCTTAATTCCAACGTAACATACAAATGAGGTACAATTCAAACCACAAGAGATGAAGAAGAAGCCTCACGTAATAAGTGCCACAGCCCTCACTTTCAAATTCCACCTGAAACAAGTCTAAAAAGTGACAAATTCCACCTGACAGGTGTAAAGTTACAGAGAATTCCATCAGTGACCCATTGTCATGGCAAGATGATTTGCATAATCCTTGCAACATATCCTCAGTATGTTCCAAAACCTCATAATTATGCAAACATATTCACAAGTCTAGCTAAATACACAGCTGTGGTGTTTATGTCTGATGCTTGTCACCAGGATCGGCAAGTGTAGTTGCTGTTAAATGGTTTTCTGGTTTAATGAGGCAAAAGGTTCAACGTCTCGCTCTGCGCTTGTCTATACCACAGGATGACGGCATTGTATTTGTTGGCATTTGATTGAATCGAATCAACGATTCCTTCACCAGGTGCCAAGATTTCAGGACTGCAGAAGTCACGCTCCAGCCCATGATCTGTCACATGGAATTATTTCAAGACATTTCCATTCTGCTCACACACGATTGGCTTTTTCTACTTCACAGTAATTGGGCACGGTGCCTAAGGAAATCAGCAGGCATTTCAGATATGAAAAACCTCTCAAACAAAGACACGAATGATAAAGCAGGACTGGAATCACAGTAATTTACATGCCATTCATCCATACATGCATAACAGCTATCCAGCAACCATCCATCCTCTGTCATTTCTGTACCTACTTATTTCTCCTCATTAGCAGGAAAAGTTGGATCTTAGCATGTTTAAAAAAGCAGCTGGACCCATTTGTCACAGTGATAACAGCATTGAGACTACGGCTTCACTTCACGAATCTGTTGGATGTCTACACTCATTACTGGAGTAATATTATTGTAAACTGTACACACAACTAATAAGAGGAAATAACTTCTATCGCTGCTGTTGGACTTTAGACTGATTGCTAACAGAGGTGAATGCAAATCCAACTTATATTTCCCCCTTTAAACAAAGACCAATCATGGATGAAATGATCCAAATCCTAAAGTGGAGTCTGATTCGAACTGTGGGCTGACTTGGGAAGAGTCAGGCCTTGTGTGTTTCTTACCTGAACAACTGAGTAGTTGATGAGTCCTGTGTGTGTGACGCCTTATGATGCAAGTCACTCAGTGAGAACCCAAAGGACACAAACACACACTTGGACTGTAATAGCTTCCAAACCCGCTGCAGAGCAACAGCTAGCTTTGCTGTTGGCTTTGTTGTGATTGATGTTTGCACCCAAAGTCTAAAGGAGGGTGCATGTACATTTGGTACAGATACTGTACAGTATACAGTGTCACAGTATGGATCTCCCTGGCAACCATTGGTTTCCATTCATTTCTATATGGTATACAAATCAACTTGCAACCTGATTGAGATATTCAGTAGGTAATGCAAATTTACTTGATATTGTTGCATGGTAATGCAGATATAATTGGTAATAGGGCCAACAAAAATCATCTCATCTTTCTCAAGTTTTCATATGGTCTGCTACCTGGAGAAATTGCTAAATCTGTAAAATGAAGTAACATTAAAAGGTTTTCAAAGCAGTGAGATTTCACATATGAGCAAGTGTCCTGGGATCTGTGCAAAATTAGAACTTCAGCTAGCTCTTCCCCCAAGCCAGATAGTAAATTAGTAATGACTCCTGTAACACATCAGGACGTTCCACACCTAGCTGTTGCATAACTCTGCGCCGGGGTGGTCATGAAAGATTCAGATATCAGTGTACAAAACACATACTCTGTCTTACCACCAGCTAGGATAACTGCACTGAATAAGCTGCTCAACGCTGAGGCTTCTGGATGTTTTTAGAGACTATAAATCTAAAGGAAATCTGATCCTTCTCCACTTTTTCATAGCACAACATGGTCTCATGGAAGATATGATGAAAAGCATGGAAAGCTTTTTTTGAAATCTCACAGGCACACAAGCTGATTCACAACAACAAAATGTGAGGGCAGAAGTGTCTGCGACCATCTGTGAATGACTCACTTTGACAGCAACAAGCCATATTACAAACATGTCACATAACGATCTCAGCTAATAAACTCAGAGTCCCTCCTGCATTTGTCAAAGC
>JAVQJF010072151.1:0-25925 GCA_036023855.1 Gadopsis marmoratus
TATATATATATATATATTGCTCTACTTTGAATAATAACCGACATGTTCTTTTCACAGGAAAGTTCAATATCTTGCTAAAATCTTTGAAATGACATCCATGCCTTCTCCTTCATCTAGTGTCAAACTCTGCACATCATTCAGCTGGAGGAACAAGAGGAACTGAGGTGAGGGGAACTTTAGATAAGCTATGTGTACATGAAACTCACAGGCAGTCCTGGCATCCCTGGTGTACCCCTCGGTCCCAGTAGACCAATATTTCCCTTACAAAAAAAAAGAGATACAGGGAAATGTCCACATTTGTCAAAGTCAACCTAAAAACATATACAAATTAGAGTAGTAGCAGAATAAGAAGACAAACTATGATCCTAATTTTGTGTACCTGCTCTCCCTTCAGGCCCAGTGGACCTGGCAACCCAACAGGACCGCGAATACCCTGAAAAAACAAGCCCCACAAAAACATTTAATTATGATAAGATACCCTTAGTTCCAGTAAATCTCTTTGCGGGCTTTGCAAGAGTCAAAACTACAGTATCATGAATAAATTAGAAAGATTTCCCTCAAATGGAATGCATTAGAAAAAAATTTATTATTTATTATTATTTATCTAACCTGATTGGCTTTTTGAAAAACCTTTAACATGACTTACCAAAATGGTTGTTTTTGGTCTGTGCTGGACCCCAAAAAATAAAGAGAAGGACTACCTGGGAAAGCACTCCTCTGTCAGAGCGGCTCATGAAGTGAATCTCTTGCATTTTATTAAATTCTACAATTCTTAAGATAACCAAGAGGATAGGAACCAAAATGTAGTGGTTAATGGCTCAAAATCCAACAACGGAGCTAAAAGGGCAGATTGAATAGAAGGGCAATATAAAAGGGCAATAGAAGCCCAATAAGTGTTCATTATCAGTGCCTATATTTGCTGAGGAAAGTATTTACTGTATAATATATAACTTTTAACATTAGGAAAGCTGTCTACAAATAACTGCCTTAGTCAGACCTTCAACAGTTCTTCCTCGTACAACTTTCTCTGTGTTGAAATGAATCAACCCTTTCCCGGATCATCAATCATGCAAGTCAAATACCAGAAATGCCAGTTCTCACTGTCAGTTTGGTGTAAAGCAACTTCCATCACACAGACACCCCCCCGTAAGGCTTTCCTTCTCCTACCTTCATGCCATCAGCTGCAGGTGGTCCAGGCAGTCCGTGGTCTCCTTTCTCACCCTGAGGACATACACAGTAGAGTGAAGCCTCCACCTTTGCTCAGACAGCAGATCAGCACAATAAAAAATTAAAGCACATATTAAAGCACATACTGGCAAAGCATTCTGCTAGAGCCCGAACTGAGCCCAGCAGACAAAAAGCATTCAGCAGCTCAGTATTAAAAGGTATTTGTTATTTCTGCTTATTAACCCTATCAGTCCCTCTTAGTGGTAACCCCTCCTTGCACGTTGTGCTGGCAATGTGAGCGAACACGTCACGCCACTCTCAGTAAGCGGGAGGAAGGGAAAGTAAAGATTCCACCATTGCTTCTGAAATCAGTTAGCGGTCTTATTTATTGCTTATGATTCTGCAGTAAATATTGGCCTTCAGGTGGGTCTTATGTAGTGGCTATGATGCAATGATGAGCTCATAGTTGCCGTTACACCAAAAACCTCAGATTTCACAGAGCAGTTGAATTACTAAATTCATTTCTGTTTTAATTAGTTCTTATTATTTTTCTCATGTTTTTGTCTTTTAATATTTATTTTAAATTTAATATTTTTCTTTATGTGTATGTGTGCATGTACATATATACCTTGTTTGGACTGGTATTAATTAATTAATTTACTCATTGCCTATTGGAAACTCAAATGTTTCTCAGTGAACCAACATTTTAAATACCACTCCATTAAAAATCTGGACTATTCACATCAAATGTTTCTTCATTTTTCTTCATTACTGAATCTAAGATAAACAACTATTTCAACAAAAACAAAATGACGCTAGCCTTGTTTTAACAAGCTGAATCCAATCCGATCCAGTTGCTTTTGGTCCTGAAAGCAAACTGAATCTGTGCTGCTTTATTGATTTTTGTTTACCTCTCTCCCCTTTTCACCTTGATCCCCTGGCTCTCCACGCAAGCCAGGGATTCCCTTGGTGACAAAAATGAAAGAAATATATCAAGTGGATGTCAATTCACTGATTGATCAAATGCACTTTAACTGTGAAAAACATCCCTTTATTTGTCTCACTTGCACGAGACAGACTGCTAAGTAGACAGTTTCACAGCTAACATGCGGATATATGTTCAGCTATGACCTGAAAATAGATGAATGGATGTTCAGTGAACAAATAAATAAACTTACAATGAGCCCTGGCCACCCAGGAAGGCCGACCTGTCCTGTTTCTCCCTTTTCGCCCTGAGCCACAAAACACAATTTACTGTCTGCTCCTACATCATAATTGAACCAGATGTACACAAAGCCTGTGGTCTTGATTCCATATATCCCACCTTCGGTCCTCTGTCTCCCCTGGTCCCTCTGACTCCGGCCTTCCCACGCTTCCCCTGCGGACAAGTTCACCATGTTTTTCAATGAGGCAAGAAAAAGCAAGCGACACACACACACACACACACACACACATGTTTTATGTATGAATCTGTACATGCAGTGGCTGTCATTCTGGCCATTTCCCCTTTTATCCCATGCACACACGCCACAACATCTGCATAAGAATTCCTGTTTTCAAACCTGAACAAAGTCTCACTCACAGTTGTAAGAAAGCCATAGCATTTGTGTTAAAAGCAGAGATAATGAGTTACCTTCTTGGATCCATCAAAACAGTGGATTTTGTTTTTGCTACATCTTACATTATTTAGCATTTCACCTGCAACACGTTCACAAGACCCAAACAGAAAGCCCTCACCCTCCTTCCAGCAAGACCCGCCTTCCCTGGTGATCCATTCTTGCCATTGTCTCCCTGTAGGGAGACAAACACAATCTCATCAGTGGAAAAGCAAATTACTATCTTCCAACTGGAAAAGGAGACATATAGCAGCTGCAGTGTTTGTTTTTGTGTTGCAAAACTGAAAATGAAATGTATGTAACCTAATAAAAAGAACACAAAATGGACAAAAAAACATGTTCTTGTCAAAACAAACGGGTGAGAACGCTCAGAGACTACCAATGTACGTATGTGCGAATTAAAGAGTAATTAAACATAAAACGGAGACAGGAGAATTCTGTCACTAGGATACCATTTTGGGGGTTAAAACTGGAGTTAGCTGCCTCCTCCTGGTATGGCACTGTAACTATAACTGCAGCTGCAAAACTCACTGAAACTAATTTAACAAGATCATGCTGGAGATTCTGACATAAGTGGCCAAAAGTGCCACAATATGCAACCAAGTGCTAACAAAATTAATAAGTTATTAATAAATAAGTTACTGTAATTAGCTAAGGCACCTGCAAACTTAATACTGCAGAGCTTTCTGATTCTGCCAGATTCCACTAGACAAGTTTCATACTGTCAAAATGCTTTAGCTTAACTTACAGCAGTATATTTAGCCTAAAACTGACATTTGAATTGTCTGACTGACGAGTGACAAAATGCTTGCTGCACATGTAGACATACCGAGTGTCAGGGTCCCACAGTTTTCCCCTTCTTCCTGCTGTCTGTATCCACTTTTGTGTTTTAAATAAAGGCCCAGTTGGGTTCGTCAGCTTATAAAGACTCAGGTCTGGGTTCTTTACCTTGTTGGTAGTGCATCCCACCACACAGGGGAATTGTTTTCCCCTCCGGTGTGGGCGGGACTTAATTGTGGTCTGTCTCTATACTTTGGTTGAATTTCAAATGCATGTAGGAGGTGCGACTAGCCTTTAAAAGCTTGAGATGCTGAAATATGTTTGTTCGCTTTCTTGCAGAGAGCTTGATTATAAAATCAATACCACTCTCATGTCTGAAGAATAAATATGAAGGCTAGACACGGCGAGAAATGGCTAGCATTTAGACAGAGCCAGGCTTGCTGGTTGCTCCTGTTTCCACTCTTTATGCTAAGCTACCCCGAAGCTAACTGGCTGTAGCTTCAAATTTAATGGACAGATATAAGAGAGGTAAAGTCCTTTCCATCCAACTCTTGACAAGAAAGTGAATAAGTGTATTTCCCAATATATTTAACTATTAACTATCAAATTTGCATGGTCCAAAATGGACTACGTTATTTTTACTTTAAATATGTAGAACTTTAAACATTTTGGAAAACTAATGTGTAAAAGATATTAAGTTCCATATTATATATTACCTTCTCCCCTTTCATGCCATGCGTTCCCTCAGGCCCTGGTCTTCCTTGCGCTCCCTGCAAAGCCGTAATCGTTCAAAAAAAAGAAATAAGGCTTTCAGACGGACAAAACAAATACACACATATACCCCATGAGCTTATGATTGTTTGTTTTTTCCTCAATAATTAATCAATACCAAATAAATGATATAATTAAAGACCAGCTGCTGAAGGCTAAATATAATTTCATCATCCACAGCGTTTCTGTGTTGGACACACCGACACACTTACAAGAGACCCTGTGGGACCTGGAGGACCTTGGGGTCCCATCTCTCCAGGCGGCCCCTGACAAAGAGGCGGAAGAGGCACAAATCAAAAGAGTTGTTAAGGGAATACAAGCAATCCTCAGCTGTGGTAATTAACATCAGACAGAGAGTTGACGGTTCGCTCTCACCTCAAACCCTGGCAGAGCTGGAGGACCTTGGATTCCTGGTAGACCATCCTCACCCTGCATAGGTAATTTTGTCAATTATTTTACCTATAGGTAATTCACAATATTGAGGTAGTTTAATGGGTATTTGCACACAGTAAATAGTTTTTTCCATTAAAATACATTCACCAAGAAAGTGTAGCACCATGGAGACATTGATACATATAACAAAAACCTCACTAACCTGCTCCCCTGATGGACCTGGAGCTCCTGGCTCTCCCTTCAGTCCCTGTGGCCCAGATTCCCCTTTAGCTCCCTGGAATCCTTGAGGTCCTACTTGCCCTACTCGACCCTGCGACGCACACATCATAAAAATATGATACAATTACCTTGACAAGTTATTATACTATATCATAGTACTATACCACTTCAAACCTAATAACTAATAAACACTAAACACAAAGCGCAGCAGAAAGTGATGGGTATGTCATTTGATTTGCAGGTATTTAGTCATAAATCAAAGCACTGGACAATTTGACAATGTAACCAAACGGATGCACTAGAGGAAAAGTCAGGGGTTCTCCAAAGTCATTAGGACTCATCCTCTAGACACCATGAATATTTCTACATATTTCAAAGCAATCCCTCCAATAGTCTGGACCAAAGTGGTGGACTGACCAACAGTTGACATCCCTAGACCTATTCTGATAACATGGCTAAAAACCATGTTAGTTGGCCCTGATGCAGTTTCTTACATATGTTGCGTTGAAGAATTCCATGTCTTCAGTCTAAACTCAGCATATCCTTTGTTGCCTTATTCGGTAGTAGTGTACCACACACTGATGATGGCAATGAAAACTTAAGTGCCACTTTAATTAGCTAGATTTCTCTCTAAATCACTCAAAAGTATAGTCCTGCCACTTAATTTACTGATGTTTGCACTTATCAACAGCACAAAGAGAAAATCACCTCTATTAGCTGCTAATAGTGCAAACACAGAGGCAGTCTGCACAACAAGAAGAGTCACACACAGGATGGGGTTTATAAAGTATGGACAAATATAGTCTGTGAGGGCAACTTTAATGCCACAGATGGAATATTTGTGCATACTTTGCACGGCAAACAAACCAAATACAGTGAACAACCTTCTGATACTCAAGGATACTTACAGGTGGTCCCAGCCCCCCTGTGTCTCCCCTGACACCACGTGCACCAGTTATACCCTTTGCAGAGCACAAACAGAGAGCAAATGGATGGATTTTTCCCCTCATATAGCTGCACCATGTCGTACAAAATGTTAAATGGATTCAGAGTTTACCTGCGGGCCTTGTGTCCCTGCAGGCCCAGGAGCTCCTACAGGCCCAGACTCCCCCTGCAAAGATGGATGAAAACCTTTTAATGCCATTCTGATTTAACTGATTGATTCAAGCAGAACAGTGCGGGTGATGTACTGTACTGTATGTAAGATGGTGTATTAGAAAGAGTACAGTATGTTCCTGGCGAGGCAGGGGTCCTCCCAATCAGGTGACTACTGAAAACCAGTACTGATTAGTTCCTCCAGCTGTAATGTTTGTCAACGGTAAAAACCTGGAACCGTCCACACTTATGACCTTGACTCTCTTTCCTTTTTTTTTTTTTTTTTAATGGGATGGAATGATTTTCCCATGAAAGTAAACTCTAAGATGCTTTCTTTTTTCACTTCATGCAAGAATTCAATATGCACTAACGCAGAGCAAGTGAACATATTATTATGGAAATTCTGTTGATTTTGCTGTGACAGTAAGCAAACATTTAATTACAAGAGGAACAATCTGACTTTTAACCATTTGGGCTTTTTGATGACAGTCATAAGCAAAAACAATTAGTCATCAAACCATAAAAAGAGATATAGAGAGATGAAGATGGAAACGTTATGGCTCTGCCGTGCTCATAATTTCCCTCGTGTTCCTGGTGTTTTTCCCCCACCTCTTGTGTGTCCATCTATCTGTCTGGAAGGCGTTGCATTCATCTACACATCTCCTGCTCTGAATCTGCAATCAGTCAGCGCGCCTGCCATTGATCAGTTCATCACCCAGGAGTATTTCTACTCTGGTTGTTCACCCATCCCATTTGCAGCAAGAGCGTTGCTTCAGTTCCTGCGGTAGCAAGTGCTCAGGCTTCAGAGTATTTTCCCTGTTTGAAGATAGTTTGTGAAACTAATTTGCTCGTGCTAATCCTGTTTTTCCCATGCTCCAGGTTTGCTCCTTCCACCTCCCTTTTCCCTGTGTTCTAGTAAACCAATGTGCTCCTCCGTCTACTGCAGAGTCTGTGTCCTGCACTTTGGCTCTGCCCGGCAACATGCAACAGGAAATTGTGACTGTGATTATGGTTCATGTTACCAAAAATACCATCAGTTCAATTGTCAAACGTATTATTAAAATGTAGCATTTTTGTACATAAAATTGTTTAAATGTGTCTTGATGTACTTAAATAAAACGATTATTAACAACACTGTGAGCAAATGCCAGCGGCATGTTACTGAAGGAAAATTATGTATTACCTTCTGGCCCTGAGGTGCATCTGGCCCCAGGGATCCCCGAGGGCCTGTGATTCCCTGAAATAACACATTGACATCAGTTGGCACATGTGTGGAGACAGGAGAAACAACACAAATTGTATCTGTCAATCCAACCTGTGAACAGATCAATAAAGGCTGATTTAAAGGGCACTGTGAGTAACAGGTCATCGACAGCATCAATGCATCCTGGCATCAAACTCACCTTTAACCCTGCCAGACCTGCAGGTCCCACTTCGCCCATCAGCCCTGGCTCACCCTGTTCAAGAGGACAAAAATGTCATCAGGAACAGTTTCTACTCATCAATCTGAATGACCACTTTTATTTTCCATTTATGCTGCTAATATACTGAAATCTATGTGGAGCTGATCACTATATTTACTCTGATCTTAGTGATTTTGCTTCCTTCATTGTTATTATCTTAAAGGAGAGGATTTTTGTGACTCAAAGTCAATTTGTTAGTCCTGAGGACTATTTGTTCTTTAAATGTTGTTATCAAAATGTTTTAAAGAAACACTCTCTGGTGTGTTTTTATCCTAATACCAAAATTCTGGATGCCTTTCTGTATCATTAACATACCACAGACACACACAACTGTCACAAAACTGTTGGGCTGTAAAACTGTGCTCACCAGTAGTCCAATGTGGCCCTTCTCTCCCTTTGGGCCCCTTTGGCCATTTTTTCCAAGGGTTCCCCAGGGGCCTTCTCGACCAGACAAACCTAGAGGTCCCACCTCACCCTGTCGACAACAGCCACAGTGTGATCAGAAATGGCAACCATCGCTCAGAGTCAAACCAACACAAATCATCCTCCTAATCAGAGACATGAACAGGATGTACTTTAACTTGGCCAGTCACCAATTTCAACAAAATAAAGTAGTAAATTGACCTTGTCCCCATTGGGCCCAGGATCTCCAGCTTCACCAGGATGCCCGACATCACCCTGCAGAGGAGGAATGAACATGAGTCTGGAGTTGAGCAGCTGTCTTACTGCACGGCAACACCTCATTTAAAGGAATTGCTCGAATGCATCACAGAAATGAAGCTCTCTGCTCATCTCACGGTTATATAATCAACATTTGAAAACTCTTACAGGAATCTGAGTTAAGCACTGCCATCATCAGGAAAATTAAATTTCACGCCTTGTCTAACAGTGATGGTGGTTTAATGCTTTTCAAACCTCCTTTAATTCGTATTTCATAGAGCACCTGAAATACTTTCAGACTGACAATAATCTGTAACGCTAACAAGAAATAAAAAGCCACAACGAGCAAATCTGTTCACCATAACACTGTTTGTGTGATGCTATAAAGTAAACAGGGTGGAGGTGATGTGATGAAGTCCTTAAATTCTTCACTGAACTGGAAAATCACCTCCTGTGGAGCTGCTCTCTCATTTATTGAACACGTGCGAGAACATAATCTGTAATCATTCAAAGCATTGATCATTACCTACCTCTATTCCAACTGGTCCAGGTGGTCCCTGTAAGCCTTTTAGACCCCCGAGTCCTCTCTCTCCTGGAGGCCCTGGAGGACCAGGTTTCCCACAAGGCCCTATGTCCCCCTGTACAAACGGCAACGTAAGAAAACGGGAAATCAGATACACAGTCGGCTGTCATCGGGTTTAATTCCCTCAAACCCAAGGCAGCAGACTGTTCCAACAATGTTAACCAAAGACATCTTGACCTCATGTTGTACAAAACAAACAGGCTTTTAATTGATTTCTTAAGTTTGTGGCATGAACAATCCGTGATGTAAACACTCAGGAATGATGCTGCTGTGGCCACTGACCTGGTCTCCTTTCCGTCCGGGTGGGCCATCAGTTCCTGTTTGGCCATGGAGACCCTGATGAGTCAAAAGTCATAACCACCATCAATTGACAATAAAAAGTATAGTCTCCTAGTTTATCATAAATATAGGTAAACACACTGGTGAGGTTTGATGCAAAAACAATGTTAAAAAGCCTATTCCCTTTGTAACTGTGTAAAGGTGTTTTTCCCTCATTATTTATTCTCTCTGTTTCAGTCGCTATTTTCAACTTTCATTTCTTTTTCTCTCAAAATATAACAGGAGTATCAGACCATGCATCTTCAGAACAGCTCCCATTCATGGCTCATATTTATTTAAATGTTGCAGCCTACTATCCTCAAAAAGGTAATGACCGGAACGTGATTGAGGCACCGATGATGCTCATGTAGATGAGATTAGAATGTAAATCACAGGTTTATGACCACACTTTATTTTTAACTGATATAACCTTTCAGTTTTAGATGCTTTAGATTAGTTTTGCACTGTTTGTGTTCCATTTTAAAGTATTTTGTCTAATGTTCTATAAAAGGTGCTTGTAACTATTTTCGTTGTATAAATTGTTAACTATTATTTTAATATGTGTACAATAAGTACACAGGAGTGCTAGAACAAGTAGGGAAGGTGAAGAAATAATTTATTTTGGAATGTGATATATGAAAATATTGCTTTCTTTGCTTCACTGTAAAACAAAACCAACCTGTTGTCCATCTCGTCCTGTGGGACCAGCATCACCAGGGAAGCCAGGTAAACCCTGAAGGTTACAGTATCAGATCAGTAAATGAACACAAATGAAGGTTACACAGACAACGATCCTGTAATAAAACACTCATGTTACATGATTCTTTTATGCACTGTAGTTTACCTTGTGTCCTCTTTCCCCTGCTGCACCTAATAACCCATCAGCACCCTGTGGGCCCTGAGGACATCCAGCAAACATGTGGTCAAATCACTTTTCAAATTAACATTTTTTACGTGCTTGGTTCTTATGTTGTGATGGGTCGACAAGGTGTTTAGTGTATTTAAATGAAAGTAATGATGGATTTGTGTCTTTCCAGACTCTCAGAAGTCTGCAATATAAGTAAAAGCAAAAGCAGCAGTTGATGGTAGGTACCCACTCACTGGGATTCCTGCTGGCCCCTGTGGTCCCTGAGGTCCTAGAGACCCATGGCTTCCCCTGGGTCCTGGTTTTCCAATTGCCCCAACAGCACCTGGGAGACCTGGGTGGCCCTAGAATAGAGATCAATCTTACATTTTCTGCCAAGTGTCAAAATAATCTGATCTTAATGTTCAGAGTGAACTTCAAAGACATTTTGGACTCTCCTGCATACGAAGTCCAGACTCACCTAGTGATTTCATCTCCAATCCTTTCTGTTGCATATTTCGTGTCTGTTGTCACTTCAGTGTGTGTGTGTGTGCAGTTTATCAACAACATTCAGTCAGCTGACACTCATTTCAGTCAATTCACTGTCGAGTTCATTTCAAAGAGGCAATCGGCAGATGTATTAAGCGATGCGTGTAAGCATACAGGCAAACACATGGACACATACATGACCAGGTGCACCAATTGGTAAATTCACTTTTATGATGTATGCTAGACAAACCCCTTTGCAGTGCACATCATCTCTCTCTATGTGATGAGTCAAAGCAAAAAGGACAAGAAAAAGACGTGCGTGTACAATTAAAATGCTTCTTGAATGCAAACACAAAGTGACACACAGTGATGTACCACTGTGAAAATGCAGTCCTGTGACCTCTGGATGCAAACCGCTCGACTTCACTATTAACTGTAACTTACTGGTGGGCCCTGTATCCCTTTGGACCCTTCGTCTCCAGGCCAACCCTGTGAGAAACAACCAAAGTTCCACGTAAGTCACTGGTTGACATTGTTAAATGACAGGGTCTGGTGGTTCTTTTAGTCTGGATCTCAGTGTTTTATATACGTAATTTTAAAGGATGAATCTGATGTACAGCTTTTAAATCTGTCTGTTTCTGCCCTAACACCATGTCAAACAGCATGTCAAACAGTCCCAAAATAATAATAAGTACATTTGTGAGCAGCTTTCATGGCCCTAGACTTTCACCTTCTTTCTTGGTGTTAGTGTAAATCAAGCACCAATGTTAAAGTTCTAGAAAATCCCTTAGAGCACCCAATAAGAATCTACAGTGAAAGTATAGCTAATGCTAAAGCTAGCTTTTAAAACCTTATAACCGTATCTCATCTTATCCAAAAGAGCAAAACTTACAGTAACATTTGGAAATACATATAATTCTATTAGACTTCATGTGAATGTACATTACTTGTCTCTAATTTCCCACAATGAATAGGTAAAAATCTCTAAACCTGTATTGTCGTTAGCATTATTAGATTATTTATCTGTAAAGGTTGTTAACTTGTGTTTTCTGTGCTGGTTTTACAAACAGAATTTCTTAGACCAGAAGTGATAGTGTGTAATACTGAGTCATAATTACATGATTAGAAACCACTGGCAAGACAGTTTGAGTGCATCAACAACATGTGGGGGCCGCAAAATATTCAGCTCTCTCTGATTTAGGTCACAAACCCTCCCATTTCTCTCACCTGAGGTCCCCTGGGTCCCTTCTCTCCAGGAGCACCTGGCAGACCCTGAAAAAGAAAAACAGACAAGTCCGGACATGAATCGCACCCACAAGTCACACTTCTGCCTGAGCACTGTGAGGGGAAATAAGGAGCAGATCAGAGTTTTTTTGTGTGCAAGCTCAAGAACGTTTTCACAGCTGACTGAAAGACACGTTTCTGTTGTTGGTCAAGGGACAGCAGGACGCAAGGGAAAGTATACAATACAATGAGATTACAATTACAAAAGTGATCCACAAACCATGGCAAACACTCTAAATGGGATGTAACTCCACCCTCAGATTCTGCTAGCAGCCTCGCTCCCAGCATATTGTAAAGCAAATGCAACGAGTGAGGTGAAAACAGCTGTAGGACGCGTGGCCTCGTGGCTACGTAGCCACTGGGTCAGAGGACATGAGGGACACTGACTGAGACGGATTAGAATACATGCCATGAAGTAGACAGGTCCAAACCGGTTGACACTATGTCAATAAATGTCAATTTTTTACACCAGCATTGATGTTTTTCATCACAGTTCAGTCATATAATTTAGTTCACAGCTCAAGAAACACGTTAAAGTGAGCAGTACTTAACTAAAAGGTTTAAACAGGTTTGTTGTTTGCTCATGGTATTGTAAATCTTTATAAAATGTACCTATAAATTGTTCTATGTTATGCCATTCAGATACATTTTTATAGTCCGCTCTTTATATTTACCTGCATGTTTTGTAATGTATACAGGTAATATCTCTGCAGTTTGATCAAATATCGCAATAAAGGAGGGGAAGAGTGGGCATCCTTGTCTAACTGTGTGAGGTTATCCCTTTTGTGATGCATTAAGTGTCCAATTCCAGTCAGTTTATCATTCTCCAAAGCATTTTTTCCCCAAGTATAAATATGTAAAATGCCATTTTTGAATCTAAAGATATTATTATTGTTTGCTTAGTGTGAGATGTATGGTGAATGTGAGTTTTAGCCATCTGGACCTGGGGCTTCATGGCTATCCGGCTGAGTTCTTTAAACATGTCTGGAACATCTTTAATGACGGTCTCTGCTGTTACCTTCCTCCTACACCTTACCTGGGCAAAAGGAACTTTTTTTTTTTTTTACAAACTGTAAACCCTGAATAGTTACTGTATCTTGAGGAAGGTGAGAACTGTATTGTCCCACCTTTAACTGAATATCACAGGTTTAAAAGTTGTACTTTTTGACATAGCACAGGCTCTGTCTACTATCCAGAGCTCTTATTATATTTTCTTTTCTTCCCTCTGAGAATAAAGTACGAAGCTTATTCATATCTTTTTCAGCAAAATGTAGAACCTCACGCAGGATGTCCATTTGTTCCTTTTGTTGACAGGATCATTTTCAACCACGATGAGTGCTCTCAATGCATTCAGTGACATGGACACAAAAGCATTCAGTTTACCAAAGTATTTACTGCCAGTAGCTGATGAATCCCCCCTCTCAGAACCGTGGTACTCCACTCTATGACAGATTGATGGATTTCACCACACCATGGTGAGTGAGCAAACAGTTCCTCCAATGACGTTGCAGGGAGGACCGCGAACAAGAAGTGAACTTCAGTAAACAGACCCAGCTTCCATTATTGAAAGTTACTCTTTCCATGCAAGAGGGATTTTCTTATTCCCAGATCTAACCAACCAAAAAAGGAGGACTGACTTGGAGGGTGCAGAAAGTTTGACGAGTTTCAGGAAGAAAGTTTGACCTTTCAGCTTCATATGCAATGAAGCATATGCAAAAGCCATGCGTACAGGTAAGGGGAAGGATTTGTCTAATTATCGAAAAAACTACAAAAGAAAGGTGTACCATTATGTTGAGGTTTGTGTCTGTGTGTATCTGCATTTCTATGCTCAGGTGTATACAAGTGTGTGTTTAAGGACAACTCTACTGTCACAGCTCTTCTCACTTCACTACCCAATAAACCAAAATCTGTAGCTAAGTAACCAAGCAGTGTCTACTCTAGGTGAAAAACCTTTTGTTGAAAAGTTAGATCTTTTTGATGTCTACATTACATTGTACCATTGTATTTGGGGTCTTGCAGGTTTCTTTTCTGTTGTGTACCGTAACTTCTATTGTGCCATTTTCATTTCCTGTAAACTACGCTGACAGTTTGGCTGGAAAAAGGAGATCTCAAAAGACCTTTCAAACGGTCTATCCTGGTAAAAATATGACATATGACAGCCTTTTTCTAATACATCATTTCAACATGTAGCAGGTTATTTGACACATCTGCTACACAGCAAGATAAAGTTACTGAAATACTGTTAAAACAATGATTATATGTAAGAAAGACATCTAAAAACAGTAGTATTAACCTAGATGAAATCATTGAAACCATGTCTACTGGGCAGCTGTAGAGATGGCCACACTTTGTCAAAAACGCTCAGTCAGCACGGCTTTGTCGCTGCGGATGTAACCTGGCACTATGGATTGCAGGGGACAGGCTTGAGGACAGTGATTGGAGCAGTTTATTTGTCCTCTATCGGGTGGATGTGCCATCTCACTCTGCCATTAGATCTGCCACCAGTGCACCCAACACAATCAATCAATGCGACCCATTCGCCTCCATAAACAGGCAGTCCCTATGCACGAGCTGCACACTTCACTGGTTTACTTTTATTTACCCCAACCCTCCTTGGTGTGACCCCATCATAGTTGTTGTCTTCATCAAATCCTCTGAACAATACTCGGTCCTACTCTCATATAGCCCTAATGGTTCCCAGGGGCCGAAAGATAGGAAATAAAAAACAAAAAAAAACTACAGACACTTACTGCAGGTCCTGGCTTCCCAGCAGGCCCAGGTAAACCTCGTAAACCTGGCTCACCCTGGTGCAGGAGAAAAAGAAGAGATCATTATTCTACACTGTCAAAGATGTGAGTGAAAGTGTCTGAATATCAATTTCCTCTTTTTTATTAACATATAATTTTGCCTTTTCACACTCTCCACTGTTCATTCACAGCATGTTGGAGACTCCCTCCATCGTCCCATTCTTCCACCAACAAAGCTCACCTTAACAAGGCTTTAACATTCAAGATGGGTGAGAGAAAGATGACTTTACCTTTTCTCCTGTGAGCCCTGGAGGCCCACGCATGCCCACGTCCCCGTGGATACCCTGACAGTGAAAGGACAACAGATGGAAGAATTTAATTAATCATCGAAATCTCATCCAGCACTGCACTACATTTGCCAGAAAATGATGGGATCCATATCTGTGATACGCCTTACAGAATATGGGTAGGGCTCATTATTTTCTTTGTCTAAAATACCAGAATTAATTTGTGTTTTGAGTATTATAAGATGGGTACAAATCTGAATTTTATAGCAGTAGTTTGACTTTCTGGGAAATACACTCCCATTTCATTAGTTACACATTTCTAAGTCCCCCTTTGCCCCCAGAACGGCCTGGATTCCATGTCAACATACAGGTGTACCTACTAAAGTGGCCAATGAGTGTATGCCTAATTGCTTTCTTGGCAAGAGTTAGATGAGATGATCGATACCACACAGATCAGCCATAACATGATGACAGCATGGGCACCCTTACCGGCAGGCCCATATGCAACAAACTGCGATGCTCTGTGTGTTCTGACACCTTTCTATCAGAACCAGCATCAACTTTTTCAACAATTTGAGCTACAGTAGCTCTTCTGTTGGATCGGACCAAACGGGCCAGCCTTCCCTCCCCAGGAGCAACAGTCAGCCTTGGTTCACTGGTTCAATGCTTTTACTTCCTTAGACCAATTTTGGTACTACTGAGTGGCCAATTTGGATAGTTCCAGCACGCAACTCCAAGTAAAAACACTAATTTTCATTTTTACCATCGTAGTACCATGTACCATGTAGTAGCAGCAGAAATGGAGGTTAGTCTGAGCAGGTGGCGTGTAATGCTAAGCTAAGCTAACCACGTGCTGGCTGTAGCTTACAAATAGCTTACACATTTTTTTTAAATAACTTAAATACCTGTTACTCTCCAACGACTCTGGTAAATGATCATAAATTAATCTACATTTGTTCCACAATTTCCTCTATTACCGGAAGAATATTCCGAGCTGTGTTTATCTCAACAGGACATAATGTACTATGAATTCAGTTAACAACATCCTTTTCCAGCAGGAAAAAAAAATGTACGTGTGTGAGAGGACATAAAAATCCATCACGAAAAATTTAAACCTATTTACTCAGTTTTAAAAAGATGGTGCTATATTTTTGCGTGTGAAAATCAATTTGTTGAATGCTCAATTCTATCCCATGAACCCATTCTGACATGTTAATTCTGAAAAACAAACCTTTTGTCTCACATTGAGCAATGCACTTTTAACTGATCAACACACACAGGTAAGAATCTATGCAATCTCAAAAGTGTCTTAATGTACAATGATACAGTCTACTATTCATGTACTGTATATTCTGCACACATTATGTATATGCTGTGAAAAGGTCGTACAGGCGCATTCCCTGTATCTGCCCTGCTGAAGAATCACTTACATACATGCCTACTGGGCCCTGAGGTCCCTCCATTCCTGGCTTCCCTGTGAAACCCTGAGAAAGCAAAACACATATCCACATAACACATAATGACAAAGTACATGCATGCAAAAGATATATTATGTGTGTTGATGTAATGGATGTCATGATTGTGGACTCACCCCGTCTCCTGGGGGTCCCGGTGATCCTGGAGGTCCTGGTTTCCCTGGTGGCCCCTGTCAGATTTAAGCACTCTGTCACCAACTGTCCAAAGTATCAATCAAAACCATCTGTCGAGCCAATCAGATTCACAGGACTGCATAGATATTGCATCAGCTCAAACACCATGAGCTTTGCGGCGACATTGACAGTGACAACAAGGATGGTGCTGATCAAGCATACATTCAAAGAAATCTCTGACATGTTGGGAAAAATGCTCATTCGCTGTCTTACTGGAAGTTAGATTAGAATGTTGATATCACCACGTTGTTTTAGCTCAGCTTTGTTTCTTAGATTCTCAACTTTGGACAAAAACCTGTTGGCTGTTTAAACATTTGTTTCACAGGGATTAGATTTATCAACCCAGCTGCTCTTTCTGGAGCTATGTGCTTCAGGGGATCTGACAACTCAAACAAACATCCTTCCTAGCTGACTTCTCTCGGAGTTTAAAACAGTAGTAAGGTTCTTCAAGTCCTTCTTGTTCCAAATGACACAACCACAGAGTGATAACAAAGCATACCGGAGAACCTGGTGGGCCGTCTGCTCCTCTATCTCCGGGGATTCCCTGAAAACCCTGGAAAAGTAGCAGAAGTAATCAGACATTTGCTAAGAAATGAAAAAATGCCACAAGACGGGAAACGGGAGCAAAAATCTAAAAGTACAAAATGTGGAACAAACTGTGAATCATTTTCAGCAATTAACAGACATGCACTGAGCTGTTAAACTGTTGGTTTGAATTAGCTGATTCAGTTTTTTAGTGATAGTTGCTTAATCTGCCATTTAATTGTTTCTTGGCCAGCTTATTTGATGGGATTCATGAGGCTACTCCATAAATGTCAGTATGTATAATGTATTGGTGATTAAGAGTTTAATTTAAGACTCTTTAACAGACTACATTTGTCTTCGTTATCTTGAGCAATCAATAATGTGGTCAGCAGCAGTACATCTGGAGTTCTTAAGAAGTAAATCCAGTTTTCTCAGGACATTAAAAGTTTTAACACAAACCACAGCGCACAAGACATTTTAGTCTGGTGCTGTTTATCACTGGAAATGTTAATGCAAAAGCATACAGTGATATTGTAGCCAACAGTGTGCTTCCAGTTTTGTGGCAACAGTTTGGAGAAGGCCCTTCTCTGGCTCGTCAAGACCCCCTGCCCCCATGCACAAAGCCAGGTCCATAAAGAAATGGTTTTCCCAAAGCCCTGGTCCTCAACCCTATCCAGCACCTTTGCGATACACTGGAACGGAGACTGGGAGCCACACCTCATCACCCAACATCAGTGGTAGACCTCACTAATGTTCTTGTGGCTTGAATGGGAGCAAATCCCTGCAGCCAAGTCCCAAAATCTGGTGGAAAGTCTTTCATGAAGAGTGGAGGCTGTTCCAGCTGCTGAGCAATGTTCAACAATCACATATACAGTAGGTGCAATGTTAAGGTGTCTACATATTTTCAGCCAAACAGCATATGCATACAATGTGTATATATATATATATGTGTGTGTGTGTTATACCTACACACATGTTTAAATGAAGTCTGATCAGCCTCAGGTGACACACCAGATATCTTTAACTGGCTGGTAGCAGGTTCTGTTCCGTTAAAACTTATTTTTCGTTTGGCAATGAATCAATAATATCCTCCACATTTAATCTTGGGCTGTCTTGTAAAAGTGTAATAATGTGTTTATTTATTCTGCTGAATCCTGCAGCTTGTGGCAGAGAGCCAAAATAAGCCAAGCCGGAGGGATGATGTCATAGGCTGAACGCTGAGGTCATTCAGTCTTACCGTTGGTCCTCTACCGCCAGCACTGCCAGCTGCACCGGAGGGACCCTAAAACAGAGAGAGAAAATACCAACAATGCAATTTCCCCCCAAACAGCAGAGGTCATTCAGAGTGCAAATAGTAAATATAATCACTTTACTTAATTAAATGATGAAGTCAGAACATGAATTATCAAGTCATTTACTCTTAAACATTATAGTTAATCATTTTGAGAAATACGCTACTATTGCCTTCTTGCTGAGAGTCAGATGAGAAGAGAAGAGAAGGGTGATATCTGCTCATTTAATACGAAGCTAAAGCCACAAGATGATTAGCATAGCTTACTCTCGTCAACAATGTCTGCGCATGCTTAAAATGATTAAAATGTGGTTAAGTTAATTAAAACCACTTGCTTAGAGTTAGGGAAAGAATGTCACGGTGAATAGTACATATACTATAATTTCCCGTCTGAGGTGATATCACGTGGTAATCCAGCCAGCGGTAATATTCTGATGCTGTGCTGCCCTCTTCTCACGTACACTTTGCAGCAACAAAATGCCGCAACAAACAAAGAGCCTTTTGGTAGCAAGGTTGCAGAATGAGATGATTGGATACTGAAGCATATATACTGGAAGGAGGGAAAACAGGCTCTGTCCAGAGGTTAAATACTGCAGGGGATTTATGTGATGGACTGTTTCTTGAATCTGGCAACCTCAGGGTGAAGACAAGACTCCAGCGTATGTAGAGATTTAAAAAAACACATACAACATGTTAATTATCGAAATTACCTTTAGAGGTGCCAGTAGGTGAATTTTTTAGCCTTATGACAGAGCCAGGCTAGCACTTTCCACCTGTTTCCAGTCTTTGCGCTAAGCTAAGCTTTGTTTTTACTCGACATATAAGAGTGTTGTATCTCAGCTAACCCTTCAGCAAAAAAACGATTAAGAGTATTTCCCAAAATATCAAATAATTTTTTTAAATCAATTTCATTTAATTTCAAAAGACTTTTATTCATTTGTTAAAAGCAAGACACTGTCTTCATACCCCTAGAATTGCAGTGGAGGCTCAGAACTGAGGGCTGCAAATAACTTCTTATAATGAAATGATTCATCGAATCAAAATAGTCATAAATTGACAGAAAATTGCTCATCACAAGTTCCCAGAGGCCACGGTGACATCTTCAAAGTGCATGTTTTGTCCAACCCAAAATGACATAAAACAAAGAAAAGTAGCACATCTTCACATCTGATAAGCTAGAACCAGAGAATGTAAATGACTTATTAACCTATTATAACAATTACTGCAATTCATTTTCTGTCAAACAGCAAATCAATGAATGACTACATAAGAGTGACCTCGACTTTCAGTATGTCACTGCTCTAAGCTTGCGTCCAACAGCCACAAAATCTTGTGTTCAGAGAAGCATTTCTCTTTAAAGGAATGAGGTGTGCGATGATGTGCACTGAGGTGCCTCTTCCCTCTATACTCATCACCAGTTACAGCCCCGTACACTCTAAAAGATACAAACTGGGACTAAAAACCACGACCGTTAACGAGATGTGTGTGAAATAATTCCACATAATTATGGAACAATTGATTCACAAATGAAAAAATGTTTGTACAGAATATGTGGCAGGACATGGAGAACACACAGACATAACACACGCAGCATTTACAGGTGATATTGAAATATGATAGAGAATGGGAACCTGTGTACCAGGCTTTCCTTCTGCTCCCTCTGGTCCAGGTGACCCCGTCAAACCCTGGGAGGGACCAACCAAAAACACACAAACGCACACAGAGACACACACATGCAAACTGTTCATCCTGTAGAACTGCTGCGTGAAACATCTAAACATTACTTTTGTGTTTACTCTCTGCAGGTCAGTATGTCAGCTGAGTCTAGACTGAGGTTAAACACAGAAACCAGGTGAGTACAAAGAAATCTGCTTAATCACGATAAAAAGAGTGGAAAGAAAACTAAGACGTCATGAACTCAAATTATAATTTTGAACATATGGCCAGAGCTCTAAAGAATTCAGGGTAAACTACATTTCGAATGATTTCTGAAAGGCTTTAAGTTTACCGAAGGGCCCGGTTGGCCATCGTGGCCCCTCTGTCCAGTCCGACCCTGGAGAGAAGTAAAGAGAGAAGACGACATTATCTCAAATGACTAATTCTGGAGTGCAATACAACTTTGTCAGGAAAATGAAAATAATGAACAAATGATGTCAGCTTTAAATTTGCCAATATTGTCAAGTTTCTATTTTATTATTCACTATTAGAATTTTATTGTCATACCTTGTACCCTCTGGGTCCTGGTTTGCCGGTACGTCCATCTGGTCCCCTGTTCCCCTTCAAGGAGATTCAAATATTAGTGTCTGCCTTCATTTCTGTTTTTTTTCTTCTCTATTTTAGATTCATTTTTGCCTTTATTTGATAGTGACATCTGAAGAGGACAGGAAAAGCAAGAGAGAAGGAGAGGGGGGTGTCACACAGCAAAGGGCCCGGGCTGGAATCAAACCTTGGCCACTGCAGTGACTCGTGATGGTACGCAGCCTACAAGGTGAGCTTCCGGGGGCGCCCCTTCATTTCAGTTTGCACTACTTTGTTGTCCTGATTTTTTTATTCTTAAAATGTTGATGATAGAAAGCAGAAATTACACGTGATAAAGTTATGTGAGGGAGATGCATATTTCACAATTACTGAATTAACAAAAATAATGAACATGGGTCTGGTGTTGAGTCGTCTGTGAGTCACAAAATGTTGCACTCTGATACTGTGGAGTGTCACTGACACTACACTCACTGGCCAGTAGGTGTCTCTGTAAGACTGTGCATAGTGCAATAGGGGGTGCAGCAAGGATGCACTTAAAGAAAAGGAGTAGTAACAGACAGAAACCAGGATAGTTCAGTATAATAAGCCATGTACTGTTACACTGTTAGTTGCTGCTGGTAGTTAAGTAAAGTTTGTTCAGTTCATTCGTCTCTTGTTATTCATAACAGAATAATTATTCACTGAAGCCAGAAAAGGTGCATCATCACTCTAGATCTTTTAAAAGGCAATAATTCCATAGACTAAACTTTGACAGGGATGCCACACTTCTGTTTTGGTGGCATTTTTGCTTTTACTTGACATCTGACAGTAAACAGGCAGACGGGAGGGAGGACGAGGGGTGGGACATACAACACAGGTCCCCGGCAAGAATAAAACTGGGGTTAGGGGTGACTCCAGCTGTCGAGTGCGAGTCCAATTAAAACTTGAATTTCCCAGAGACATATTCACTTCCATGCTACAGGAAAAGGACTTTATGACTTTTTGATGGTTTAATTTGAAACACTAAATATTCCCGTGGAACGACCAAATGCAGAAACTGTCAGGAGCACGTTAAATTCATGTTATTGCAGTCGTTCACTTCACAATATTGGATTGTTAAATTCACGTGTAGGAGGCCACTGGAAGCTCTAATGTTTCGCAGTTCAATGTGACGTGTGGATCAACATATGAAGTCATCTGACGTTTCTTGGCTTTGAGACGCACAAATCATCACTGACCTTTAACCCGCTGCTGCCCTGTTTTCCCTGAGGACCAGTTTGTCCGTTTGCGCCCTGAATGAAGAAATATAAAATCAGTCAAGCGTATCTCCTTTTTCACCAAGCAGCTCCTTGATCCCGGTTAAAAAGACCATGTAATACAATATTGTGCTGCAAATACTATGCTGCATTGTGGGTTAAAACTCTGGCAATGAAGTTAATTTTGCCTGTTGCTTGTGTAAATCAACGTGTTGTAGCTAAAAACTAAAACAAGTGGCATGTTAGCTGAAAACAAGTTTGAGTTTACCAAGTATATTTAAAAAAATATATTGTAACTTCCTTTCAGGACAATAGTTTAAAAATCATATTTTCTTGGAAAAGTGCAGCGTTTTTAAGCTTGACCTTCTTGTTGTTTACTGTTTAACAAAATATCCGCTGAGCGTCAAAGTTCATTCTTGACCTTGGAAATCATTTTGTTTTTTCTTTGCTGGAAAGCATTCATTGTACACACCTTTGAACGTAGTTCAGTGTTACTAAAAAAACATGGCAGATAACGACAGTGCTGTACACTCTACCTCAGTGCCTTTGAGGCCAGGCTGGCCCTTGGTGCCCAGCAAACCTGGGAAGCCGGTGGGGCCCCTCTCTCCCTGAGGACCCCTAATACCTGCTGCGCCTTGAATACCCTGAGATAAAAATCAGAAAGAAACAGTTTCTCATTATAAAAACAGGCACTGAGACCTTTCTGAATCATATAGTACACAACACGAATAGTTTTGCATTTTGGGATACATGCTTATTTGCTGTCCAGGAGTCACCCTGAGGTTGCCTGGCAGCCAGCAGAGACTCCAGGAAGTGACCGTCCCGCACATATACCCCCCGTAAAACCACACTGCCTCATGCAAAAACAACTGATATGACTAGATTTGTTTCTAAGTGGCACATACTTTTAAGAGAATTTGAGAAATTCACCGATTATCTTGTACTTGAACATGGTCCAGACCTGTAGTATGAGTCACATACAGATAGTCTGCCTTTTAAGACAGGACAATAACTCTAATCTGACCTGAAATCATGAAGCCTTAGTTTGAACGAATTTGGAGTTTAAATATGATAGGCATAAGTAAACTAAACCAAATTGAATACAAAATTATTTTATTCTATATTATACTAGAGCTAATAAGACTAATCTAACCTCATGTTAAATACAAGTTGTGACAAGTTGTTGGCAACTGTTCTATTAATATTTTCTAACTGTTTCCAATACCACAACCGACGCTGCTAATTGTGTTTGCTGATTTCCGAAACAGGATGTGAAATTCTTCTTTTTTTGAGAATGAAACTTTCCTGCAAACAGAGCAGCACAGGCAGCGCTATGGAGGTTTTACAGGTTGTCGATGATCCTAATGATGAAATCTCACAAATATGTACCTCCTCATGCACAGGTGGCATTCATCATGCTGGAGGACGTTTGTGCAGTAAAGAGAGTTTGGTGAATTCGAATTGGAACACTCGTACAAGCGAACCTCACAGAAAAAAACAATAGGTTTAGGATAAACCTTCTAGGATAGATTAAACAAACAAGAAAAAAATTTGTTAATTAGATAGCTTTAGGGGTACTGGTAGGTGGACTTTGTCAGCTTTGGACAGAGCCAGGCTAGCTGTTTCCCCCTGTTTCCAGTATTTGTGCTAAGCTAAGCTAAATGGCTCCCGGCTACACTGACCTACAAAAGGTAGAAAGAAGTTGAAAGAAAAGGGTTTAAAGTTTCCAAGCTGACTGGGTAATTTTGGAGTTATTATTTTAAGACGTTAAGGGAATATGATCGAGGCGAAAATGATGTGATGATGTGATGACTACACCAAGTTCTGAATTCCGCTGGAGTTAAAAACTAACCTCTGTTAAGCTAATGACCAGTTCGCCGTTTTTAATTCTCCATGACTAGATTTAGCTTCTGCCTTATGTGGGATAACAAACTAAATGACCAAGATGTTAGTTCACCGAAATTGATATATTTATAACAGTTATGGGCTAGATTTTGCTACAACTGCAATCTAACATGCTGTTTTCTATTAAGGTAAACATTTCTATGGCATAAAAAAGAGTTATATGGCAAAATAAATGTCAACAAGTGAGATTTTGGGTCTTAAATAAATTTCGACAAAATATGTAGTTACTGCATTTTGGCTTTGTAGAGCAGTGTAGCTTAATACAGTACTTCCTTTACAGACATGAGAGGAGAATCGATTTTCTCATCTAACTCCCAAGAAAGTGAATAAACATTTCCCAAAAGTAACTCTATGACAATGTATTATTCTCTTCTCAGTGTTTTAACAGAAAGTTGCTGGCTCCTACTTTGTCGCCTTTAGGTCCTGGATCACCCTTGTCCCCATCTGGTCCCCTGTTACCCTGTAAACAAGAAAATGCTTAAAGGGAAGTTCAGCCAATAATGTTTTACAGTAAATATGTTTGTAAATCTATCATGAGCACCTACCGTTACCCCGGGAAATCCCATAGGACCCTGTGTGCCTGGTGTACCCTGTAAATATTATTATTATTATATTATTATTATAAAGATATTTGGAAGGACTTCTAAAGGAATACAGAAAAAATCTGTGAAATGAGTTACACTACCCTAAAGCCAGGCAAAGAATTTGATTTAATTTCACTTTATTGTCAGATTTATATTTGTGAACTGTAAGGTACTGTATAGCTGTGGTGACAAGTTGCAGGATCAGTCACCAAACCCTGCAGACAACTGGGACTGAATCCAACATTCCCAACTGCAACGCTCTGCCATACATCTTGTGCGCTCATACAACATGTGTACCTACATGTGTTTGACTGAAATGTAATGACGTAATACACTGGAGAATATGTTCAAGTGCAACTCACCATGGGCCCCTCAAAGCCGGGATCCCCCCGGGCACCCATGGGCCCCACAGGCCCCTGGTATGAAAACAAAAAGAAAGGAAACATCACAAAAGGGAAAACAGATACTGATACTGTATTCTCTATTCTTAGATGGTTAACTCACACTATCAGCTGCCTCTACATGTTGATACATTTCTTTGGACTTCTCATCATGCATGTTAACCTTATCTGTAGAATGAACAACTTGGCCTAAAACAAGTGGTTCTCAAACCTTTTCAATAAAATTTCAAGCCACCTCCCCGTCTCCCTCTCCATTTTTTACCAACCATTTATAAAAGTGTGGAAATTAGCAACAAAATGAGCCATAGTTAATATTATATAACTCAAATAACATGTTCATGATGAAGGTTAAACTGCACTTTGGGTTTTCTTGCTGAGCATCGCCTGTTTGTTCTTTTTCTCTGTCAAATATCTATCAACTTTACTTAACATTTCCTTTTTGCTTTCTGAACAAATCTTCGCTTCCCTTGAAGCTGCTAGCATGATATGCGTGTTTGTTTATTGTTCCTACATGAGGATGTATTGAGCTTTAGATCCACTTCACATTTTTCCCTATGTTACCAATAAACCGATTTTTATTCCACTTCTTTTCAACTGAAATAAACTGACTTAAAATGGTAAACCTGGACACTTCACACTAGAGGTTCTTCGGCCTAAAGAACCAGACAAGTTTGGATTCATGGATCTGACATTTCCCTTAAGTAACATCTGTCTGACCAACACGTTCTCATCCCAGGTCGCCAGATATCGACGCTTGTCACGGCCCTCAGCGTCTCATACAGACACACAAGGTAACCTTAAGGTTTACGCAACAAACCTTAACTTGGTTAGTTTCAGGAAAAGATCATGTTTGACCTAAGTCACATGGAAGACAAACCCATTCATCCACCCTGACCACCTCCCGCCCTTTATACTACGTCACCTGAAGCGGATGGTTTACGTTGAAAGCCTGGTGTGTCTCATACAGATGCACAACCTTTAGGTTTATCCATCCATCCATTCATCCATTTTCCACCGCTTATCCGGGGCCGGGTCCCTGAGGCAACAGGCTAAGCAGGGTTATCCACACGTCCCTCTCCCCAGCAATGCTTTCTAGCTCATCCCGGGGGACCCCAAGGTGTTCCCAGGCCAGTTGGGATATATAATCCCCCCAGCGCGTTCTGGGTCTACCCCGGGGTCTCTTACCGGTTGGACGTGCCCGAAAAACCTCCAAAGGGAGGCGTCCAGGGGGCATCCTTACGAGGTGCCCGAACCACCTCAATTGGCTCCTTTCGATGCGGAGGAGCAGCGGCTCTACTCTGAGCTCCCTCCGAATGTCCAAGCTCCTTACCCGATCTCTAAGGGTGAGCCCGGCAACTCT
>JAVQJF010072163.1:0-18454 GCA_036023855.1 Gadopsis marmoratus
TAACAAGTGCTATTGCTATTTAGTTTATAGTCCAATTGCTTTTTTCAGTACTTTTTTTCTTGGTCAGTGAGACAAATCAGGTCTGTGTTGCACAGAAGTCTGGTTGAATGTCTGAAGGACAGACAGCTGATCTGACAGAGGATCTGGATCTGGATTTGTTAAACTTAATCAATTCAACGTTGGCTTACTGTTTCTGGCGATTTTGTGGGAAATCACACAGCTGGTTTTGGCTGCTCCATCCCATGATGTGTGCAGCCTGGTAAAAAGACCTCGTTGACGTTGCAGCGTAGCTAGCAAAGCTTCAGATGTCCGATCCCACAATGCATCAGTCACGTTCTTGGATTTCTCTGCGTGTTTAGTCTGGTAGCGACGATTCAAACTGTGATCCTTAAACTCAGCGATCTGTCCTCCACAAACTAAGCCCACAACTTTACCTTTGACTTAATGAGTAAGTAAAAAATTAGAAGTCCATGTTTTGTTCAAAACTTTACATTCTGTATCAATCTTTCTTTTTTTAACGTGAGCTGACATTTGTTTTTTTTGGGGGGGGGGCTAACAGCTGACTCGCGTCTCTTGTAAACAGCTGTTCACCAAAACACGGTGGCAGCCACGCCCACAAGCACGGACGGACGTAAGTTTGAAAAGAGAGCAGACGCCCTTCAAAATAAAAGCAGCGCTCAGGTGTGTTGCGTGAATGATGAACACTTTCACGTTTGATCGCTAATTTACCATTTACCTCTCGCGGGCCGGTCACGGACAGCCAAAGGGCCGGATGTGGCCCGCGGGCCGTACAGTGCCCAGCTAGGTCTGGGTTAGAGAAACAGGGTTACGAGTAGGCTGCCCTAAGTGATGCAGTGATACTGTATAAGGGTATGGTCACAACTGAATATATGTGCTGTGTGTGAATGTAATGCAGTGCTGCAAGAAAAAAAACATACTCAGCAATTTCTCTTCTCGGCTAAGTAATGGTTTTAAAATAGATTACTAAGCACCACACATTTGGTTGCAAATTGAGTATATTGTCAAAAACAGGCTCTCACTTTATCAAGAATGGTATCGGCCAAATTGCAATTAAGATTCTTGATATATGTCACATTAGCATAAATCCTTCTCTGGACCAAAGTGCATACATGTGCAGTCCATTCTACATCCCTCGATTCAAACTGACATCGTGAGGCCACATTCATTGAGTCTCCATTTGTTTCCCGGATGTTCTTTTTGCAAAGTGGCGAGAAGAAAATGAAAGACAGAGTTCCATTAATCAAAGCAAACGCAGTCCCATGCGACGTGTCTGGAGGGTTGCATGTGTGTGGTCTTTTTAACATTGGATTCACGCGCTGTGAGCGATGGCCAGAAGTGGCAGAAATGACTAGTTGTCATTGAAGTTGTGGCATTGATCAATCATGTCCCAAGGTTGTTGGGGGGGTGGGGGGGTGCAGAGTGGCATGTTCCATGTGCCATGATGGGAATGCAGGTCACAAAGAGCACGTCTCCCTGCGACATGCACAGTGGGCAAGGACAGCAAGCTGGGCTGGGTGGACAAAAATAAAAGTGATGAATGATGAATGGTCCCCACAGTCTGCATGCAGTTGGAGCTTCCTCTTTCTTCCCCAGCACTGCTGTTGGAGCCCTTATGTGCCCTTTGACATGGTCTCATAAAAAGGGCTGTTAGTATGCTCACATTCTTAGATAATGTCATTTATCTGTTCTTTTTTAACATAGTTCTCAGCTGTGCTCTCCATGAAAACTTCACTTTAAGCCACATTTCTGTTCATTAAAAACTAAATTGCATTGACAAACAAAGTGATGGAAATAAAGCTGGGGATAGTGCATGATGGCCATCTCCTGGTTGATTACTGAACTGCAAGCAGTGTTGAGCCACCGACATCCAGTCTGTGCACTTGTCATGGTTTAGTACCACAGTCCTCTATAAACAACCCCCGACTACACATCTCCAGTGCTTCTAGCCCATGTTGAAAGACGTTAAGCACTGAGATCCGATAAGCTGGTGGAGGCACCAGCTGATTGAACCGGTCAGCTTTGGGTGTGTGCCAGTTCCTGCAGAGCAGTTGGCCGGCCAGCTGAAAGTGGAGTAAATGTTTCAGACAAGAGCACGATATTAAGGGTATTTTCCAACTGTTCTGTTAAAAAAACATGACCTCCTGTGACACAACAAAGTACAAACCCTTTTCTTAGAATATTCATTTTATGTATTACACACACACACAAGAGATAAATATAACAAAGCAACATTTTAAACAAGAAAATAAAGGTTGAACTTTAATTGTTTCAAGCATTAACAGACTAAAATAAATTAAAGTTAGTCAACTTCCATCACTGAAATGATGAATCATACCCATTTATAGCTCACCATTGCAAAGAGTCACACGCAAAGAGTCACACCACAGGCATGGAGTAATACTATTACTATGATATTTTTTTAATATGTATGAAATGACTAAAAGAGGTTCACTGACCGTATTAAATTGCTGGAGCATGCAGGACGCAACGTTAGCAGCCCACTGAGGAAAGATTGGGTAACACTTGACCTGCTTCAGAGGAGAAATGTCAACAAACACTTAAAAAGACCTTATATCTGCTTACAACTACAGTACATTATAGTGTTAGAAACCATTTATCAGATGTGTAAATACTACTTATAAGTGCAAAATAGAAGGCTGGCCATTTAACTAAAACAGGTTTTTACATCTGGCCCTACCAGGAGCTGCTCCTCACTGTGTGAACTCTAACGCGACTTATAGTTCCACATTTGATCAACCAGCCCATAATAGCTTCAATACAATATCCTGGCTCCTTACCTACGCATAAAGCCCTTAATGTTCAGGCACCATCATATCTTAAAGAGCTCATAGTACATTATTACCCCACTAGAGCACTGCGCTCCCAGAATGCAGGGCTCCTTGTGGTTCCTAGAGTCTCTAAAAGCAGAATAGGAGCCAGAGCCTTCAGCTATCAAGCTCCTCTCCTGTGGAACCAGCTTCCAGTCTGTGTTCGGGAGGCAGACCCCCTCCTAAGACTTTCCTCTTTGATAAAGCTTATAGCAGGACTGACTCAGGTGAGCCCTGAGTCCCCGTTAGTTATGTTGCTATAGGGCTAGACTGCCGGGAGACTTCCCATGATGCACTGAGCTCCTCTCTCCTTCTCTCCCTCTCCATCTGTACGCACTCTTATCCCATTAATGCTTGTTACTAACTCGACTGCTTCCCTTTCTCTCCTTCTGTTGCTTTCTGCAGGTATTTCTGCCTCCGGAGCTGAAGAGTCTGAACCTGTGGAGTCTGGATCTGTGGTTGCAGCCATCTGCTGCCCCCATGTTCCTTCTCAACAGCTGATGATGTTATTGCTCGTTATTAGCATTACTATTATTGTATTGCTGCTAGGATTATGTTTTATTAATACTAACATCAATACAAATACTAATACTATTGCTTAATATCTCTATGTGGAACTGTACTGCGCCCCCCGTGTTCACTTTCCTCCCAACCCAACCGGTCGAGGAAGATGATCGCCCACCCAGAGCCTGGTTCTGGTTCTGCTCGAGGTTTCTGCCTGTTAAAATGGGAGTTGTTCCGTGCCACTGTTGCCTAGTGCTGCTCATGGTGGGAATTGTTGGGTCTCTATATGAAAAAGTGCTCTTGAGGTAACTGAATTGAATTGTTAATTTCTGCAGAATCAATTCTCCGATTACTCCATCTACCTCGCATCTTTCCTTTCTAACAAAAAATGCTAAAGATTCTGCCCACCAATAAGGTGAATATACATGCTGCAGTCCCAACTAGCAACTTGCTACAAACTTGCTGCTTGCTTGAGGTTGTTTTCCACATGATCCTTTATCTTTCCTTGTTTATAATTGTGTGCTACAGTACAAATAATGAATCCATATTCGACATTATCTGTTGCTAAATGACTCTACTCACAACCACTGCTATGGAGAGCTGTATCGTGCAACAATTTGATGTTTTAAAGAATATCAGTGCTCTTCTGATGTATTGTATGCTGTAATTAAACAGTATGGGCAGAATGAATGACACACAGGATATTGGTTGAAACCTTTGTGATATACGCCCTAGACCCAGCTGCATGCCAGCCAGCTATGTTATGAACAATTCATAGTGCGGATATTGCGATTTATAAAGAAATCAAGTGAGAGAAGCCACAGTGAATACAAAAGACAGTGTGAATGAAGTTTAATTGTCCACATATTGAACATACAACAAATACAAAAATAAGCATGTTTAACAGTAATGAAGAACTCCCTTTTGGTCACAGAAGAAGAAATAAATAAAAACATCACAGAAGTCACGAGTCACTGTTTTCTGAACTGGAGTCACTGGAGCTGCTGCTTGCAGAATCTGAAGAACTGCTGCAGGCGTCGTGATGAGTCGCAACTTGACTGCTTTTCTCTGGATGAAGGGAAGTAAAGAAAGAGCCATCACCAATTAAATGTGACAGGCGACGGTGGCATTTGAATTTCTGGGGGAATCATTTGCACCTCAATATCAAATAATTCAAAGAAAGATGGCAGCAAAGGCTTCATACTCACTTTGAAATTTCTTAAACTTCTTATACAGACAAGACTTCACGTATTGCTCCAGCTCCCGCAGAGTGGACGGCTTCAGGACCTCAAAGTCAATCTCGATCTCCTCTGGGTTGGTGTCGCACATCGAGGGCTCTCGGGTCTGAATGATGTGCACCACGCGGCCCAGCTTCACGCCAGGTAGCCGGTTGATGTCCAGGCTCAGCTGCTGCTTCTCGTCGTACGTCATCGGCAGAGGTTCGTGGTCCGAGTCCCAGTCTTTGCTTCTCTTCCACGGCTGCCTGAAATTCAAGACAAAGCTGTCACAAAGCTCTCTATATGGAAGTGACATACTATGAAAAAAAGAGCTCCTGAGTTATGCATAACATCCTACCTGGAGCTGGAATTTGTACTGCTTTTATTTTGCCAGCTGTCCTTTTTTTTCTTCCTTGGTTGAATCACAGGGGCTTCAGAGAGTGCAGCGAGCTGTTCATGAACTGCTTTGAGCTGGATAGAGAGTCAACAGAAGCAGGATAGTGTGGTTCCGTAGAGTAGCATCAAAATAAAATACATAGCAGCACTAAGAACTCAAACCATAAATGGGAGCCAGAGAGGTGTTGCTGTTTGTTGTGTGCTAGCAAGTCGGCGTGTCAGCACATGAATTTATCAGTCAACAATATCCTCTCCAAACTATTGAGGAGTCCGAGAAGAAAAAACAAACACGTCATCTGATATACTTTATTTATTTCACCCAGCTGTATATTTGAGAGCAAGAAAATAAGGTGAGGTCACAAGGTCTTTGCAGAGAGCAGTTCAAATACCTTTCTTCCTTTCAAAATTGATAAATGAATGATTGAATAAATGGGTGAACCTAAAGCTGTGGGATGCAAAACATGTTGTTTGCCCCAAAGACCTCGCTCATCTCACGTGTCTATGAAGAAAAACATCTACCGACTTGCTGTGTGCTGAGATCTGAACTTGTACAAAAGCATTATTTTCATTGTATTTTACAGCATACAGCAGGTTATTACAGGTAATGTATGCAAGATAAGCCAGCGTCTGTAAGGAAAGGCCAAACTTGAATTGATCATTAAGCAGAAGGTCAATGAATCCATCAGGAAAAGCAGAGAGTAACTAAGGTTGATGTAAATCTGAATGTCAGAGAAACAGCTTTGCAGTAGCAGACAGTGATGACATCCGTGTAGAAACCCACCTGTTCTGCACCCACCTGTTCTTGCAACTCAGCAAGAAGGGTGGCGTGCTCCTCTGCAGAGTCTGACTTGTCCAGGTTGGCAGAGCTGTTAGCACTAAACCCGGTGCTCTTAGCGGACACGGTACTCATTAGGGAAATCAGCTCCACTGGCTCGTCTGGCATCTTCGCAAACTTATTTTCAAACACACCCTAAAAGCAAACGCATGCACAATGAAATGGAAGAAACTGAGCCTAAAGAACCAGTAAAACTATTTTACATTCTTTACATTTTTCTTGTTGTTCCTACAGTTGAATGTTTGCGCTTCACTGTGCAGAATGGTGTACGTGCAGAGTTTGACACCAGAAGGCTGCTTTCACATTCAACTGCTGAAAGTGGAAAGTTTCTATGTGCTCACTGAATGTCCCAATTTCAGGGGCGGGCCTACAAGCATGATTTGTTACATCACAAGTAGTTTGGAAGCAGCCAATCCTGGCCCATTATTTTTTGTGAAATTAACACATCAGATGCAAATTATTATACAAAGTAGAGCAATTTCTATACATGTTAAAACATGTCTGGAGGGGATCTTTAATAATCCAAAACACACCTGAAGTTTTCTGGCCTTGGCGACAACATCATGATGTGGAGGGTTGTATTTGTAGCAATTGGAGAAAATTAACCGAACGTCTGCAGCGAAGCCCTGTGCGTCCAGGTACTCTCCTCCGTCCAGCTTTTTCTGGAAATTAAAAAGTCAAAACTTATCAAGACAAAGTCCATCCTGAACACCTGATGAACCAAAGACAAATGTACTTGTAAGTACACAGTTTATACTTCAACAGTGCTGAGATCCATGGGGTACTTGATGATGTCGTGGTAGTCGTGTAGCTGCAGAGCTTCCGCGTCGACGGGCTTGTAGAAAGGCCAGGCGTAGGCTGCGTGTTTCTTAGACAGCATTTCCTTCAGGATCTCGTTGCAGTACTTGAGCTGCTCGTAATGTCGCGGCGGCGTCTCTTCAAAGTCTTTCTTGGAGGGATTGACGGCTCGGCCCGCGCTTACACGTCTCCTCCTGCTTTCTGACAAATCACTCAACCTGGAAGCGTCCTTCTGCTGCTTCTTCTTCAGCACAAAGAAACCCCCCCCCCCCCCCACAATAAGGCAAAATGCTCCTTGTGCTCGGTGACTTGAAAATAATATGACTATAGGTCAGAGACACAAATGGCCACTCACTTTTGTAGCAGTCTGCGATGACTGTTGGGGCATCGAGGACGAGCTGGGGGGCGTGCAGCTGAGGCCCGGCGGAGATGTGGGTGTCGTGCCTGTAGAGCATGTGGTCACAGTTTTAATTTGGACTAAGAAGTAATATTACTATTTCCATTTTCTATGCTAGATGCATTTAGATTTCGTCTTTAAACAATCCTTTGTCTTCCTGTTCTTTTTTTTTTTTAAGTGGCTATGTTCACTCCAACATGTACACATAAAGATTACAGAAACAACCTCACGTACCACGTTAATAGCTGTATACATTTCCAAGTGCATTCTAATTTTAGGTGGAATGGGAAAGACACGCTAAAGAGAATCCCAATTTCAGTCCACAATGAAACCTTACTAGAGGACCCACAGGGATGACACTAGCACCATCACTTCAAACAGAAAGAGAAGGATACTGATGCACTTAATCCCTGCAGCTGTCAGAGACCTCAGGGCGACACAGGCTGAAATATGTGCTCTGAAATACTCGCACAACACAATTTTTTGTAAAGTGCTAAACTCTAAATGAATGAAAAGCATACATTTTAAGGCCGATTTTGCTGTAACCTTTTGCTTTTCCTTTTATTTAATAGAATACAGGCTCAGACAGCAAATGAATGAAAGCAGGGCCTGCATGTGTTCATGCACAGAAACACATACTATTCTGAGGGTTTCCATTCATTCATCCACTCACATTATAAATCGAGACAAAAAAATGTATCTATACTCAGGAAAAAAAACAGAAAAATAAGGTTTATAACGGAGCCAAATGCCTAATTTGATTGTTAATATTTCTTCTTTCTACTACATTTAATTTAAATAGTTTTATACATTTATTTTTCATTTATTCAACAAATTAAAGTTCATGTAAATGTGCTCTGAGTTTGTTTAGCGCGCTAACACAGTAGCACAAAGCTCTAGCTTTTATATAGCATTAGCCTGAGGGGTCATGCTCTGTATGGCTCCGGTGCGTCATCAAGACATGATTTCAGGCCACAAACACAAAAATTAAACTCCACAATTCAGTACTACATAGTTCAGTCTTTCCACATGTGTTCGGTAATTATTTTCTAATATATATAATGTGTTTAGAAGCTAATCTCTGAGTTCCCTTTATACAGACTTTAAGTTAATTTATCACGATTACAAACGCCTGTTTACAAGGTGCTCAGCATCCCTTCAGTGCATGCAGTTGTCCTACATGTGGCCCCTGGCTGCGACATGAGCATCCTGTGTGCAGTTTATCGGATTCATGTGACCGGATTTAAAATGACCTCTAATAACATGTGAAGTGGCCTGGTGTAGGGTCAGCTGTCCATGTAAGTTAGTTCATTACCTGGAGTACTACCTTTTTTGCCCTTCGCTTTGGCTGCATGGGGAACAATCTCCACTTCCCCCTGTGGCATCTGGGCAACTTTTTGCAAGAAAATCTTCTCCAAGGCGAGGGCCATCAGCACTATGTCATCTGTAGGCTAAAGGACAGAAGGAGATCCATGAGGGGTTCGGTTGCTGTGAGGCTAACCAGTGTGGCCGCATTTCCAACAATGAAGCTCCTCTCACCTTGTTATATATGTAGCAGTTGGTGAACATGGTGTTGAAGTCTTGCATGCATTCAATTGCACTCCAATAGTAGTTGTTGTCTAGTCGTTTCTTGATGGTTCCCAAGTCCATGGGAGATGTTATTATCGCATGATAATCCTAAAGAAAAAGAGTCAAAGTGTCAGTTGAATGTACTCTTGTTTTTTTGTTTCTGTCCCACATCTGGGAAAGTTGAACTGATGATGTTTAGTCTCACTTCCAGGATGACTCCAGTGCAGCACATACAATTTGGATCTTATTTTTTGGCCACGATTCCTATCAGTCATAATAATTTGATACTCACCAGGTTAATATGCTAAGATCTGAGAACACGTGACATTGGCTAGATTAGGTCACATGGGTTAAAAAAGCTCGGACACCAAACAAAACCCAAGGTTAGACAAACTCATTTGAAACTGACGGCTAAAACAAAGACAACAGATTAAGTAATGGCAAAGTATGTGTAGGTTTGCTGTAGATGTCTGTGTACAGTTTCCCTGAGCAATGAGGGACTATTACAATCATTTTTCGATGATGTGGCTAAAATGTTGTCTGATCGTCTCAGGTTTCTTAACCCGCCTGACTTTGCCATAGCGATGTCGCCAGATCTGAAAAAGTAGTTCAGTGATCACAATATTATCTTAAGCGATACAAATGACACCCAAAAAAATGTCCATCTCAGAGATTTCCACCTCAACAAAAGGTGAATGGAGTTTAATTTCAAATTCTACTTCAATATTTATTTTTCAATGCAACTATGCATGAGGGATTTGGAGGCAACAGCCAAGGGAGAAACCAAAAACAGTGATGAACAAAACTTAAGAAAACAACATCGACGAATGGAGGAAATGTAAGGATTTAGAAGCAGTTTTGCTTCAGTGACAGAAGAGAAAAGCAGATGTTAGCCCACGAGGCAAGACAAACGCATACAGTTCATACGTGGACAAAAGTGTTGGTGTCCTTCCATTAAAGAAGGAAAAACCCACAATGGTCACTGAAATAACTTGAAACTGACAAAAGTAATAATAAATAAAAATTTACTGAAAACCAACTAATAAAAATCAGACATTGCTTTTGAATTTTGGTTCAACGGAATCATTAAAAAAAACAAACTAATGAAACTGGCCTGGACAAAAATGATGGTACCCTTAACTTAATATTTTGTTTCACAACCTTTTGAGGCAATCGCTGCACAGATTCAAGACACCCCGTGCCTGATGCAGCCCCAGAACATAACCGAGCCTCCTCCATGATTCACAGTTGGTACAGTGTTCTTTTCTTTGTATGCTTCGTTTTTGCGTCTGTGAACATAGAGCTCATGTGACTTGCCAAAAAGCTCCAGTTTTGTCTCATCTGTCCAAAGGAGATTCTCCCACAAGCTTTGTGGCTTGTCAATATGCATTTTGGCAAATTCCAGTCTTGCTTTTTTATGATTTGCTTTCAACCTCGGCCGTCTTCCATTAAGTCCACTTTGGCTCAAACAGCGACGGATGGTGCGATCTTGACACTGTTGTACCTTGACCTTGGGAGTTCACCTCTAATTTCTTTGGAAATTGTTCTGGGCTCTTTGGTTACCATTCGTATTATCCGTCTCCTCAATTTGTCATCAGTTTTCCTCTTGCGGCCCTGTCCAGGGAGGTTGGCTACAGTCCCGTGGATCTTAAACTTCTGAATAATATATGCAACTGTAGTCACAGGAACATCAAGCTGCTTGGAGACGGTTTTATAGCATTTACCTTTAACATGCTTGTCTATAATTGTCTTTCTAATCTCCCGAGACAAGCTTTCTGTGGTCCATGTTCAGTGCGGTACACACCATGATACCAAACAGCACAGCGACTACAGCTGGAGCAGTTTGCTCACGAGGAGTCGGCCAAAATACCTGTCGCTAGGTGCAGAAGTCCCATTGAGAGTTTCGCTTGATTGCAGCGATTGCCTCAAAATGTTGTGTAACAAAATATTAAGTTAAAAGTACCATCATTTTTGTCCAGGCCAGTTTCATTAGTTTGTTTTTTTAAATGATTCTGTTCAACCAAAACTCAAAAGCAATGTGTGATTTTTATTAGCTGGTTTTCAGTACATTTTTATTTATTATTACTTTTGTCAGTTTCAAGTTATTTCAGTGACCATTGTGGGTTTTTGGGGTACCAACAATTTTGTCCACATGTGTATATGGCATTTTAGACGGGTCCCAGACAGTTGCACAGCGAGGCTGGTGTGTGGCGTCATAAGCCTATATGATACTTTAATTAGTAAATAACGGGGTTTTTTTGTACATTGGAACCTGAAAACATTTATTTGGTAGCAAATATAAAGCTGTCTTTAACAGAGATATTTACTGACGTTAGTAAAATACTACAGTATATTACAATGAGCAGATTAACAACTTTCCACAATGGATGCAACAGATGTGCGTTTTATTTCAGGATTTATTTCATGAGTTGTTTTTGTCTTGCAAAATCAGGGCAGATGGTTAGCTACTTCAGAAATTGCTAACGGGTACTTAACGCTAGCAATCTGCCCGCTTGTCGTTAAATTACAAATGTACATTAAGAAAATGTGTTAAATGCTGGAATGAAAACATCTGTAAAAGCATGACGAACATTTACAACATTTGCAAACTACTCACCGAGAGTCCAAGAGCGACTGCATCAACAGGCTGGTAAAAAGGCCAGGCGAACTGGTGCCGCCACAAGGATTTGATCACTACATTCTGCATGTAGTGCAGCTGGTTGGTCCTCCGGCCTGGCTTGTTGGGGTCGGTCACCTCAGGAGGCGGAGGATTCACAAGCTGGGGAGGTTTCGGGTCGGTATCTGCCGACATGATGATGGCAGCTGGAAGCAAGATGAACACAACCTCTGCTGGTTTATGTTATCTTCTCTGAATTTAGCAGCTTTCATCTGTCAGCTCAACAAAGGCTCTGAGGGAACACCGTCCCACTTCAATCATAGTTTTCATACCAGACAAAGTGATCTGAAGACATAAAAACAGAGTTAGGACAGGGTGGTAGGTCAAAGATTACTCCCATGGTCCAGAGCTTGAAGGTTTACAAAATAAGCAGCATCTACTGACGATGCAGCCAAATGCAACTATGGTTGATTTCATTTCAAATTTGGATGGTTGGTGGGGATTGTCCCTCTAAAACAACAAGGTCACAGCAGAAAGCACAAAGACAAATTTTGCCTGGATTTGCATGAAGCATCCACACACACAAACACAACATACTCCATACCATGGTTTACTTTTTATTCCGTGTTTGTTTTACTTGTTTATTGTTAGTTCAATGACAATAAGGTCTTTAATTATAGCTTTTTTAAAATTTGTCTCATTATACACACACATAGCTAGTGGAATAGAAAGCTAAGCTAACATTACTCTGGGGTGTTTCACTGTTCCTTTGTATGAAACACAAGAAGGTTTGGACAGATAAACTGCGTAAAGTCACCGTCAACCTCACAGGCTAAGCCAAGTCGCAGTAAAGTTTACAGCAACAAATAAAGCTATTGGCTTTACTCTCTTGACATTAACCACTTTACTGGCGACATGTTACCATTCAAAGCTAACTTAACGCTGGCCAGATAGCCAAGAATTAGCATGTGGGGTTCTTAAAAACTATAACACGTATCGGACCAGACCAGCTACACAACAACAATTGTTATTATTGGGTTTAGGCTATTAGGAAGTTTGCATACGGAGGTCATGTCCGAGGGTCCTACTTTGAGTTGAGGTCAAGTTTCGGCACAAAGTTTCTATTCAGAGCTAGCTACCTCGCAGCTAACATGGCTGTTGTCTTCTCCTGACGGCGACGGAACGTAAAGTGTGTTCTTGTTTCGCAGGGGATGCCGCGAGAGTCACGGGTAGAAGAAAACACATGATAAGCTAACAGTTACTGTAGTCTTTACGAACTCGTTTCCTCAAAAAGGCACGTTGGGACAGGAGTTCGTGGGCTTCTCAACTTCAGAAGAGCCTAAAGCAACAGGCAGCCCCGTTAACTCCAGAATGATAAGTTAACTTTAGACCAACTTTGAAACTGAGAACTTTCTCAAACAAACAAACAAACCTGCTGCATGGGATACGCGCTCCTTCCTCTTTGGCGTCGTTGGCGGATTGTGCACCAGCTGGACACCGCCACCTACTGTACTGGCGTGTGTAGAGCCTAACGTACATCCGCGGCCCCTTATACCAGAATGTTCAAGTTGACCAACCTGATGAAAACCCAGTCTATTTGCATGTCAAGTACACAAACCGTGTATGTTATATAAATCGGCAAGGAAAGCTGGACAACTTTCTATTTAAACCAGCCACATAGGCAAAATATTGTTTCTTTTTTTTTTTCTTTGCCTTTGACACTTACTGTCCCTCATTGTGCCCCGTAGCTTGTGAGGGCAACACGCATGCGCACAAGAGCACCGCCGCACCACATTCCCCCCTGCAGCTGCCCGCTTCTCCTCGCAGGCGAACAACCAGGAGCGAGCCACATGATTTACGTGCGCTCGGTGATCGGGCTGACTAAGTAAACGCGCGGCGCACTTCTCCTTCCACTCTTGACGCGGGGGGCAGCGATCGGACCGCGAAGCCGCATTAAACCTCCGTGAGTATCGGGGCTGGTGCCCGCTCCCTCATTGTTTGAATGGAGGGCCCCTCCGTGGCAGCTCGGCCACTTCTGTCAACAGCACAGTGCGTTTAAAGCAGGCGGCTACATGCTCCGGCTGCCGTTAGCTCTCGTCTAAAACCCAGCGGGGTTAAACATTGAGCCCCTCTCTCTCTCTCTCTGCTGTCGGGCTTCAAATCCTAAATGTTGGAATAAATACCTACTATGATTCTTCTCTTGACGCGAGCTCCTCGACGAAGGCCCCTTTGTTTGCTAAACCCTGTTTTCTTTTAACAGATTTACAGCCTTTAAGCACCGAACGAGCGCAAACACCGGTTTTTTTTGTGATTAACACCAACTTAACCTGATGTGACTGTAGGAACTGATTCTGTTAAGTCATTTTAACCTCAACGAGGCCAGTTTCGCCAGCTAGCTGCTAGCTAACTAGCTGCTAGCTACCTAGCTGAAACAGTGGCTGCTAAATAGCTGCCGCAGTGTATACATATAATTTAACAAGTTATATCAGGCATACACTATATATATATATATATATATATATATATATTATCATGTACATCACTAGAATTATATGATGTATGTATTCCTTGGATAAATCAAGTGTTATCATTTTAATCGGCAAGAAAACATTAATGTAATTAACGTAAGGCAGTGCGCTGGGCAGCTTCCTTCGTAGAATGAGACCTTTTTTAAAATCTGCCCCCACTCTTGACATTTGACTAATAGTTTTACACGGTTTCCTTGTTAACTCGCCTGTTGTCAGGCTGCTGCTCGGTAGATGCTCAGCTCCTCACCATGGCAACAGAAGACAAGAAGCCAGAGACGGACACGAAACCTCCAGTTGTCCCATCAGCGTCTGCCAGTCAAAGCAAGGTTTGGATCTGTGTGTTTGCGAGTCCTGCAGCTTCCTGTTCAGTTGGAACGTTACTCGTTGGTGTATTTATGGTAATGAATCGTGATTTGCTGTCACTTTGCAGTCTGCACCTGCCAAACCGAACTACAGCCTGAAATTCACACTAGCCGGCCACACGAAAGCGGTGTCCTCCGTCAAATTCAGTCCGAGTGGAGAATGGCTCGCCAGCTCATGTGAGTTCTAACTAAGTGTTTTTATTAGCGGATTAAAAACAGAAACTGTGTGGAGTCGCTGTTTTAGTCCGCGAAATGTAAAAGAAGCCGGTGTGGGGGGGGGAAACCGGTGAGTCGATTCGTTGTTTAGCAGATCGGCAGAAAAGGAATCGGCTGTTTTGATTATCGACTAAATGTTTACGTCGTTTTCCGATTTAAATAGTCAAAAATGTCATTGCTCCAGGTTCTTAGTGTTGTGCGATCGTACATTGAATATTTTGGGGTTCTGTGCTAGTGAGTGTTTCGCATGTCGGCTTGAAAAACTACGAACCAAACATTTGAAACCGTTGGCGATTAATTTTTTTTTTTAAATTTTCAGTCAACTAGTCGTTGCAGCTCATCTGTAAATGACATTACGGTAGCGAAGCTGGATTCATGGAGGCTGTCGCAACACTGAACGCACATTTATTCATTTATTTGTTTTGTCTTCGCAGCCGCCGATAAACTCATCAAAATCTGGGGCGCTTATGACGGCAAGTTTGAGAAAACCATCTCCGGACACAAGCTCGTGAGTTGAACAGATGTGTCTGTGCTTTGTGATGTGTTCACCTGCGCGCAGTACCTGTAGCGTCCTTTAGGAAGACGAACAAGGAAGGCTACTGAAGACGGCGAGCGCAAGTACTCTGCATTATGTAAATGTTTTAATGTGAGCGTCAGCGGGCCATGATTTCATTCCCGACGTTTCCTACATTGCAGTCGCTGCATACATTACGCTGCGTAACTGATCCCCGTTGTTCTGCAGGGCATATCCGACGTGGCCTGGTCCTCTGACTCCAACCTCCTGGTGTCTGCATCGGACGACAAAACCCTGAAGATCTGGGACGTCAGCTCGGTATGGGAGAGAGGAGCTCGATGAAACGATTGCGCTGCACTCGACGTTTGTGTCACAGCTGAAGTCTAGAAGAAGCTCGTGTGACTTTTTAAAGGGGTCGACATTAACCAAACGTTGCGGCCGCCAACTTTCATCCCCACACTGGATAGACTCTTCTCCGAAGCAACATTACGGCTCCACAAACATCCCGATTCTGACCTAAGAAACTGTGGGAGATTATATGTGTACCATACGTTTAAGAGAACTTTTGACTTTTCAATTGAAATTAATTACTATAAAAATATATTTTCTCGCAGCACAATCAGACCGTCATGCTGTGGCTCCGTGCCGGACTCATGTCGCCGTTAAAACAGTGCTGCTTGTTCTGAGTTGGAGGAGTGATGTTCCGTTTTTGTTACATCTCAACTCGTTTTGTCCCCCCCTTCTTTTTTTTTTTTTTTTTTTTATCCAGGGAAAATGCTTAAAAACTCTAAAAGGCCACAGCAACTACGTCTTCTGCTGCAACTTCAACCCCCAGTCCAACCTCATCGTGTCGGGATCGGTGAGTAGCGCGACGCTTTTGGCACCGCAGCGAGCGAGCGGATCGGGAAGCGGCTGTCGGCGCGTCTGTGTGGTTTTAACGCTCGCTGTGTTTGTGCTTCCAGTTTGACGAGAGCGTGAGGATATGGGATGTGAAGACCGGTAAATGTTTGAAAACGTTGCCGGCCCATTCTGACCCAGTCTCCGCCGTAAGTTTTGTTCGTTTTATTTATTTATTTTTTTTGGTCATTCAGAGGAGCATCCCAGTGACGTGACGTCTGCTCTGTCTCGGCTTGCAGGTTCATTTCAACAGAGACGGCTCCCTGATCGTGTCCAGCAGCTACGACGGCCTTTGGTGAGAACAAACTGCATCGTTACCCTTTTAATTGATCTTTACGTTGGCTTGTCACGCTTTGACCCCAGTAACTGTGCGTATTGGCAGCTTATTAAAACGTAGTTCTGGGTTCTTTGCGCCCTGTTGGCAGAGCGTGTTTCTGTTTGCTAGCAGACCAAAGTGACAAGGAGGCGCCTTCACGCAATAGAAAGTCAACAAAGGTGTGGGCGGGGCTTAAATGCACTGTCTGGATGTAGTATTGTGGCGTCGACCAATAGGGGCAGAGTCTGTGATCGTCAGACAGACATGACTGGAAAAAGTACAAGTTTCATTTCTTAAAAAAAAAAACCATGAATAATCAGCTTTGCTAAAATGAAATAACGTCTGTTCCATGTGTTGTCACGTACAGCATCGCACTTCCAGCATGAAACCAAATTACAAGTCTATTAGAAGCTGAACAGGCTGCTGCTGTCTGACAGACATCATGTTAAAGAATCGCCTGCTTCGCCTGGCAACACTCCTCACAACATTCGTATAAATGTTCACAGCTTTTTCTTGCGTTCCCCCGTCATTCCTTGCTAGATGAGCCCTCTGTTTAACCCCTTACTCTGGAAATTAGGACGCTTTAAATAATCACGATCGAAACACGAAGGTAACGTGAACAGCTGGTTAAATAAAGTCAGTATACATTGGTTACTGTGGCTGTAACTTAATTCTGTGAACTGTATTTTTCACAGTTGCGTTTATAGCAACAATTTAGATGCGATGATAAAGGCTTAGAGAGTTTGGACAGTTTTGATTTAGGCACCTTGAAAGTGCTGTGTATTTTGAGAGTAAACGCGAACACCTCCCATGTGGAAGTCAAACTCAAACAGTTGTTGTGACAAGACCTAAAAACGAAGGATGTGGATGATTTGCATCTCTGATAGGTCCTGTTTATCCATCGTTACCTAACAATGAAATGTCTTAACCCTTAATTAAATAACCGTTTTTGCTTGTTTTTTTTTCTTACATTTCCAGCCGAATCTGGGACACAGCATCGGGCCAGTGTTTAAAGACGCTCATAGGTATGCAACCCCCTTTGCCATTGTTGCATTTTCCTTCCTTTTTATTACAGACAGAAGTGGTGTAATTGTTTAGCGTGTGTTGATTAGGGACAGAAAATTTGAATTGAGTTTGAGGACTCGTGAAATGTGCGTGTGGGGTGGGGAAAGGTCACGGTGGTTGAATTCTCTCTGGGATTTAGCAGATATCATTTACCCTGTCACCTGTGTGCTGACGGGGGCGCTGCTGTTGTTGCGTTTCTGTTAGATGATGACAACCCCCCTGTGTCGTTTGTGAAGTTTTCCCCCAACGGAAAGTACATCCTGGCTGCTACGCTGGATAAGTGAGTGTTACCTTTCTGTTTTAGAAGTTGTCATGATGTTGATAATCTGCTTTTTACATGGTTTCCGCCAGCAGAGGGCGGTGCAACGATGTAGTAAGCTGCAGTTTTATATAAACAGCATGGAAATGAGATGAATTTGATTACAAGACTGTTGGTTTTTACCTTGTTGTGTTGATGTTTAACAGACGCACTGCTGTGTTTGTGTTTTTCAGCACGCTGAAGCTGTGGGACTACAGCAAAGGAAAGGTAGGCAACAAGACATCAGGGGATAACAATATTTGTTGATTAGTAACCGGGTTTGTACAAAGTCTTGATTGATGCTTAATTTTAACGGGTATGTTTTCAAGGTTAGCAATATGGTGGAATTCAAATGATCTTTCTTGAAAAAGGTTTGATTTTTAACATAATCAGCACAGTCTACTCATGTAAACCAGAGCTTTTTAATATTTAAAATGAAACGATCCCGTCGTCGCACTTGTTTGTCGTCTTCTGGCTTTTATAGTAACAACTTAGATGTCATGATCAAGGCTTTGCAAGTCTGGAAATTCCACCTTTGGGTACCTTGAAAGTGCTTGAATTGTACGAACCCTGTAGTAAAGTCGTTAGACCTGCTGCTTATGGTGTCATTTTTGACCGTGTGATACAGATGGTTAACTTTTCATTGTCCCGCCAACATTTCAGTGCTTGAAGACGTACACCGGCCATAAAAATGAGAAGTACTGCATATTTGCAAACTTCTCCGTCACCGGCGGGAAGGTAAGCGCTCTCGTTTCTACGGGCATGTGTGAGCGTTAAGTTGTGCTTTGACGTAACACGCAGGATATCTGTGGACCCTTTTTTTTTTATTTAAACAAACTGCTTTAATAAATAATCCTCCTGATATTTAATGCCTCACCTGCACAGTTTGTGTATTTACATAATACGCTTTTGAAATGATTAAATTCAGTTAAATTTTATTTATATAGCGCTATATCATAACAAAGTTATCTCATAGCACTTGTTAATATAGAGCAAGTCCAAGCCAACTCTATATCTACAGACCCAACAAGTCCACCATGAGCAGCACTATGCGACAGTGGCAAGGAAACACTGCC
>JAVQJF010072169.1:0-31506 GCA_036023855.1 Gadopsis marmoratus
ACCCCCCCCGCCCCCCCGCCCGCCGCGCGGGGGGGCGGGCGGGGGCGGCGCCCCCCCCCCCCCCCCCCCCCCCCAACTTGGAGCATCTGATTGATTGAAGAAGGGGAGAAAAAAAAACTTCTCATTTGAACAAAAGACAAGAGAGGAAAACCGAGGACCGGCCTGAAAGAAGCTTTGGGGTGGGGGTGGACAAAGGAGAAGAAGAGCTGAAAGATGCCAAAGAAAAAAAAAATGGGGAAAATGCATCAAGATGCCTGGCTGGTTTCACCAAGTCATCCAAGTTGCTGTGGCAATGTCATGGAAACTCTAGAATGTATCCAGTTCCTGAGCCGCCATGGCAACGATGTGGTAGCACACCGAGGCATCCCTCCCATCGCTTCCTGCAGATTTTGTGAATATCAGCAGAGATAAGCTGCTGTGCCACTCTGCTTTAGTTTTGATTTTGACGGATTGAAGGCCACAACCTTCAATAGGATCCAAATAAATCACGTAACCAACTATAGTATCTGCGTGCGTGGAACACAGTGTTTCTACAGTAACATGAAGTGTCATGTCAGACAGGCTGACCATAGTCAATATAGATTGTGAAGCTGAAGGACTTATTTCTGTCTGTCACGTTCATTTCATGATTAGTAATTTCCGAGGCTTGGACGTCCATAAAAGCTAAAGGACAAAGGTTCAGCAACTAAATCTGATTTCATCCATGTAAGTAAATGTGCTGGAAATTTTACATGTCAGTCTGATCAGTCTAGTTCATGTTTTCATTTCCAGCAGACTTGACTATTGCAATGCACTTTTTGCTGGAACAACAAATCAGGTGGTAAATAAACTCCAGCTCCAGCTGAATAAACCCCTGAGTCACTTCTCTGTAAAAGTCATGTTGGTTGCCAATGGTAATGGTTAGGCTACTGTGTCCCTTATTCACTGAGTGATGGAGATATGTCAGAACATGTTTCTTCTTTCATATGATTAGTCTCCAACTCACCAACTGTTCTCCAGCAGCACCAACGCTCCCTTTGTGTGCCAGGAGCCAAACATCAAGTGAGAATTGCAGATTTACCCATAAATAATTGTCTTGTTACATTTCAATAAAGCAAATATGGAGCATTTAGAGAACAAAGACCAATGAATGAAGCAGTGGATGGTATAGTATGTACAAAATCCTCCATCACTGAATGTCATTTTTATATTGCAGTATCTCTCTATATATTGTGATATTGTACATTTTGATTGGATTTTCCTCCATTGCAACATCGGCTGTGGCTTGTAGTCATTTGCAATGTCAAAATGATGGAAAGAAAAAAGTAAGTAATAATTCACAGTAGGGCACTCTGGCAGCTCAACTAGTGCGTACTATTACCTCAGCGGCCTGAGTTCGATTCCCTTCGCTGAATGTCACGTCTCCCACCATACCTTACCATAACATAGACCTTTACAATTGTTACATTATCAAGAGATCCTTGTGTTATTATGTTGAAGGGCAGTGACAATACCAATATAAAAACATTCAAATGGGAATTTACAGTTTCCAAAAATACTTCTGGATTCAGTGAGTCCTCCCACTTTGCGACTCGTCACACTTCAACATTTAAAAAACGGCTCATAAAACTCACCGCTGTCCTTCAGGCCGTTCTCCTCAATGGTCATCTGCTCAGCCAGCTCAGACAGCGACTCGTCGATGGTGTGGCTGCCTCGTAGCGTCTGAGAGAGGCGCCGCTTGAAGCGCTTCATCTTCTCCATGGAGCTCTCAGGAAGGGGAGGCCTGAGGATGACAAATTAAACAACACAGCTGACATAAGACAACAATAAGGACAGATACAGATGAATTTAGTTAGAAAAGAATACCAGTACTTCCACTATCTGTAGGCTGTAGTGTTGATACAGGCCTTGACACTGATAAAATCTGTCATCTAAACTGCCTTTAATTCAAAAGAATACACCTCATCCGCCTGCAGCCATGTTTCACAATCCCGCATCAAGAGTCAAACTGAAACCGTAGACATTGTCGGATCACCTGGGCGAACAATGAGACGGACTAATCAGCACTCCGACGTCAATTATGACTCAGCTCAGTCAGGCACGTTACTTTACATTCCTCTCCCCTGGGAACACGACAAGTCGGTGAGAGATTCTTATGGGTGAGTTTAGAGTACGGTCCCTGGCACACCGGACTGTAAAAGCAAATCCTAAACCAGGGGGATTTGCTGCTGAATGGAGCAGGACTAGCCTGGGCCACATCGAGTCCACATCCCACATTCCAGCCACATTTACTGTGTGCATGAGAGTAACTGACTGAGGGCTGGAGACAGCGTGTGTGTGTGTGTGTGTGTGTGTGTGTGTAAGAGAAAATCAGTGGGAGCATTTGTGTAAGGGGGAGAGGAAAAAGAAAAAGATGTCGAATCAAGACAGAAGATAGTGGGGAATGTTTGGAAGAGGCAGATTACAAGCCGCCTTTCCCTGTGACCTCAAAGTAGAGATGATGACTCCACTACTACTACTGCAGATCTGGACAAGTGTCTGTCTGTAACGGTGACGAGTAAAGCCAGACATGAAAACACATGAGTGGTGCAGCTCCTCAGGGCTCGCTGCCTGTCAACTATTCCCTAGTGACAGCCTTTTGTCTTCCAAATAGCACACATAACCTGAATTCTGTCTTACTCACTCGACCAGAGCCAAATTGCGGGAAAGTACTCACTGCCTTTGCAGAACATCTTCCAGTCTTTCTTAAAACAATGCTCGCAGTGCTATACACACATTGGCACAGTTTTGATCGCTGTAGTGTTTCTTCCTGACCATACTAGCTGAAAACAGACTGCTTTCTGAAGAGATTTCAACGTACGTGACGTCTTTCTGTGAAAGAAAAAATGCATTTAAAGTTTACCAAAAGAATATATGAGTCTTTAACAAAACAAAATTTAAGTCTTTTTAGAATGAAATGCCCTCTTTGTGCTTCCAGACTTTAAACTAAAAAGGCATTCATTTGGGCAAATACACATTTGAATTGTGTTAGACTGTTTAAGCCACATTTTATCTTCAGCTAAGTATTTCTGCAGAGAACGAGGAATGTTCCCCATCACTTCCACTGGGAAAGGATCTCTTCTTGGCTAGTATGGACAGAAAAAACAAATAAAGCGACCCAAAACGGTCTCACAGTAAATATGGGCAACAGACAACATGTGAACCAATCCTTTAACAAGACACAAACTGGCAAATCAGATTCGACTTGAAACAAGTCGGCACACGGCAGCCAATCAGTGAATTTATCGATTCGTCTTGATTTAAAACTTTTAATTTCACACAAACGTCGGTTTGTGTAGATACGGTATCTGGAGTGAGAAATAAGGTATGCAGCTGCTGAATCATCTGCAAGTTTAGAGCTACAGCGGCTGGTTTAAAAAGTTTGTACGCAGAGTTTAAGAGGCAGGGAACACAGTAGACAGCAGCAATAGTCTGTCTGGGCTGGGAGTGAGGCCAAAGCAAACTGGGGCGGTACAAAGACGAAATATTGAACTGCAGATAAACCACACAAGGACACTTCATAGATTCACAGCTTCAGATAGCAGCGAGGTAGCTGAAAGTTCTGAACTTAAAAACCCAAAAATCATGTAACAGGCCAGTAAAATGCACCCAGCGGTGGTTTAGGATGAGTAACTTGTAACATGTAGCCATGATGTTCCAGGTTTTATTCTGGCCATCAGTCTATGTCACATGCACCCCCCCCCCTTGCGTTTAAATTCAGAATAAATATTTTTACAGCTTTCGTTCTACATGTGTCCCCACTGCCCTTCTGTGCTCTCAGTCAAACAATCTATCTAATTATTCCAGGAACCGAGATGAGACAGAACCGTCAACTCGATTGTCATAACTGCTTCACGTCAGTTCGCTTCATGACACATCAGCTCCAGCAGTCCGCCGCCGAACTGCCCCTACAGCTCCCTGCGCTACCTGCTCCATCTCCTGCTGCAGCCTTCAACATGTGCTCTAGATAGAAAAGTACACTCATAACTCTGTTGGAAAACTATTTATTCCTCACTGTTGAAGGGTGCCCTGAAGGGGACAACTTACCCATCACAACATTGGTGATTTAATAGTCTCTGCATCAGAGTATGCAGCGAAACCTTTCTGTGTTTTTTTTTCCCACAGCAAGCAACACACTGGATGTAAAGTTCTCAGCAAATCTTGGATTTGGATATAAACGAAGATTCTTATTAGTCAATGAATCAACCAGGGATGGACATTTGCACGTAATAGATATTTGTAGCTATTTTGTTTACTTTTCAGACTAAACGATTCACTGAAAAATTAATGGACAGATGAATCGCCAATGATCGATAATCGATAGTTGTGATGTTTTTCTGGGCAAACAAAAATCACTATAAAGTGTTTACAACCATTGGGATGAACTCAAATCAGCATTATCTGGCACCAGATTGGGATAAACTGACAGGCCATTCACTGCTGGTTTTTGCAGTCAATCTGTCTTCAGTTTCCATGGTAATAACCAGAATCTCGTCTTAATTTATGAGTGTATATAATGGGGATATGAGGGGGCACATTAACATCTCATAAATAACCGGGATATGACCTACTCTCCTGCAGACTGTGGATACAAATCACTTTCTGAATGTTCCATGGAAAGTTAAGGGCAGCAGTAGAGCGGAGGAGAAGAAGAAGAAGGAGGGCTGTCTACTGTGCACCCATATCCGCTGGCCCACGTCCCTGTTCTGGGATCGAGTGTGGCGCTTTGGACATGATCTCTGTTCCGAGCCTTATCCCTGCTCCCCTAAGTAGGCCGGTCTGAGCTCCAGATCTGCAGAGAGGTGGCCAGGGAAGAGGAGGAAGGGGGTGGTGGGGCGCGCAGGGTGGGGGGGTTGTCCGAGTGCTGCGCTGATTCGGGATTTGTTACCACGACAACCCCACTGCTTTTTCCATGTTGAAAATGCAGAACACGGCAGACTGCATTCATGCTGATTTTCTGTTTCCCTCCACCTCACACCATATAGCAACACCCAAAGCCCCCCCACACACACACACACACACACACACACACACACGATCCTGCAGCTCCCTCCCCAACTACGCATGCATTTTCATCCCCTGAACGAGCCATCAATACCCACCAAATGCTAAATTGCATTTTCCACCTCTGTTTTCCTGGCAGTACAGTATGCAGGAGGTAGTTGGGTGGATGAAGGGGAAACAGGAGAGAAGCATTATGGATGCTGCAGTGCTGACATAATGACACAATAGACATATGCTTCATATGGATTCTGTCCTTTTCCTGTGGCAGCCACAAGCGAACAGAGACTGTGCTGATGATGATAAACAGAGGGCTACTGAAAGGGGTAGAGCCAGACTTCCTGCTGTGAGGAACCACCACCCCCCACAGCAGCCCTGCAATGCCAGACTAGAGCACCACGGGCCACTATCACTGCAAGAGTCTCTGCAATTGTCCCACTTCTGCTAGATGAACTAATCACACCTCAGCCACTACCAGTGCCACAGGGTGACTGCTGTCTGGGCTACCCACGGAAACAGGAAAAGCAAGGTTGCAACCTCTCTGCGACCCCTATAGGGTTCAATTAACCACCTTACATCACTGCCTTCAGGAAAGAGAGGGGGGGAGGGGGTCATAGAAAATGCCTGTCTGCCTCTCCTCCCCTGGCTGCCTTGCTCACAGAAGAAGACAGAGAACAAGCGTGACTGTTGGCATGATTCACGGGTGAGCTCAGCCTTGCTTTTCCAAAGAGCAGCCTTTTCTCATCCTGGCCAAGACAATGAGGACATGAGTGAAGGAGCTGGCTCCATTATGGGGGCCTTATATAAAGGCTGCATTGTGCACAGTAAAAAGTAGGCTTTTCAGGAGACGCAGGAGGTGGTGGTGTGCTGCGTGGTGCTGAGCGGAGCATGACAACCAGGCAGGCATGCTTCGCCCACATACTGCAGCAGGTGACTTTAAAAGTATTAAGACCTGTTTGAACTTAAAGGCCAGATACACAAAAACTCTCATCATATTTTGCCTCTTTTCTTTGCCCTTTTCTATCCTCACTGATGCACCGTCTTTCCTCACCCTGCTTTCGCACCTGTCACAGGTGTCACGAGGCCAGGTCAGTGCTGATGTGTCTGTGTGTATGGGAAATACAGACACCTCAGCCAGAACTTGTGGCCGAATGAGGCCAGGCCAGACGAGTGACGCACATTCACAGATCTCACAGGCAATAAGCTTCATTACTCGCTGATTAACACTGCTGCTATGGTTACAGCGGCTTGAGTGACAGGCCTGCTCTGCTCTAAGCTTTCTCTGTGGGCCAACAACACTACAGCAGACTACCAAGTTCAACATTGCAGGTTCGTAGCTGCAGTTTAACGGCATACTGAGCTATAATATGGTTTTGTGGACTCCAGGAAGAACGTGGGTTACTGTACAACACTACAAATTCCTTATCTGTGTTGTGAAGGCTTTGTTCCTTTATTTTTAGGGTTTACTATCAAGCTTTGAGCTTATTGATGGTTCCAGCTTTTCTAAATGTGAGAGTTGGCTGCTTTTCTTACATTATAGCTCATTTATATTTTTGGCTTTTGGACTGTTGGTCAGACAAAAACAAGACGAAATGCAGTCAAAAACCTAAAAGCTATTCAATTTCCAAAGACATGAAAGAGAGAAAGGCAGTGAGAAACAGGAACAATACGATAGTTGGGATTTTGGCTTGATCAATGAGTTAAACAATTAATCAGTCATCAAAATTGTTGTAGCTATTACTAGTTAATATTTTGTACCCTATGTGACTCTGTAAGTGTAGTTATTTTAGTCACTTTAGTAGTAGTTACTTTTGCTATCAATATTCTAGATACATTTTCTAGGCTCACATATTTCCTCTTTGAGATTTGCCTTAAATATACAATTATACCCAGAATGATCTTAAGAAAAAACATGTCGTGAATATCTAAAGCACGACTCTGAAACTAAACACACCATTTAAATGAAACCACACATCTAAGGCACCACTTACACATGATAACACAGTTTATGAATGGGATTAAAGGCCAGCTGAATTGTGTCAGATAAGACTAGTGGACCCAGCTGGGTTCAGAGCAGGGTGCTGAGATCAACAGATAGGACCTTATATTATCAGACAGGCAGCAGACAAGCGGTTTAATTTTTTAAACAAACTCATTTTTGGAAAAACAAGATTTTAAGTGCTCATTTCTCCCCATAAAATATGGGTATGAGTTGAGTATGTTGTGTTGATAGCCCTCATTTATTCTAGATTAACAGCAGCATCATTATCACTCCTGTTTGGCTCATTACCGAGATAATCACCCAAGCCTGGACTCATCTGATCAGAGTCAAGTCACCTGACGTCCGTTTGTGAGCAGAGCATTAGCATCACAGAGGGCGACAATTAGCCTTCCTCTCTCTGCCCATCTGAGCTCGCCGTCGCACCAGCAGCTCCAGATAGCCTTTGATGGCTGTTAAAAGGGAACAACAGGACAACGCTGCTATCTAACTAAAGGCAGACGGCAGGATGGGGTTATCAGAATATCAGAATTATCAGAATGTCTCAATATCAAACTGCAAACACAAACAGCTCTCACTCATTTGCATTTGTAGTAATTTCACACAGCCTGCATGCCTGGCAATGTTGTGTGTTACAGCAAACCCTGCAGAAAGTTAAGGTGGCATGTTGTTTGTAACTGACGTTTCTTAACTGCGGGGGCATTATTTTTGATTTATTTATTTGCAGATTATTTCTTCGAGTAAGAGAATTTTTCGCCATCATTTGTTTGGAGTGTCATCTTGAAATTTCTGAAACAGAGCAAAATGGCACATTTGACAAGCTAAAACCAGTAAATGTTGGGGATTTTTACTTGATGAATGATTATTACAATTGTTGCTGATTAATTCTTTGTCAACTAATCTTTTATGGATGTTTCAATTTGTGTAAAAAGAAAAAGTATGTGTATAAACAACATGTTTTCCATCATGGACCTTTTTCCTCTCTCCCTCGTGAGCGGTGAGGAAATTCACTAAAGTTTTTAATTAAATGTAAAATTGATAATGTCATTAAGCAGGAACCTGACGTTTATTTTTAGGCGCTGAACAGTGGTCTAGTTTCTCACTACCCGATTACAAAAACCTACTGAGCCGAGGTTGAGTGGGCCTGGGGGATTCTAAATTCAGCTAATAATGAAAAAAACCAAACATACGGATTTAACATTTTATTACACCAGTGAGAACTTAATTATTAACACCTCAGCACATCTCAAATATGCGAAGCTATGCTGGCTGTGATGGCGTTGGTTTGGATGAAGATGTGTGTGCGTGAGCCTGTGTGTGTGTGTGTGTGTGTGTGTGTGTGTGTGTGTGCTTCCAAAAACAGACCAGACATGTGTTCAGACAGCTCCTGCAAATCCCACCAACAGTGACGGGAAAAAAGGCCCCTCACCTGTTTCAGACATTAATACTGCAGACCCAGATATGTGGTGTAAGTTATTACTCTATAACTCGATCAAACAGGTTCTTAGCCAACTGGCTCAGTGGCTGCAGGGGGCTCTTTGCTACCACCAGACACTTCCAGACTCAGATAGAGAATCAGGGAGCGGCCAAACTTGCAAGCAGCAGCATTTGTCTTGTGGGGCAACTGCATGTGAGAGGCCTGAGCTCCATGCTGGTGCCAGAGTTCTTGTGTTAATGCAGTAGAGAAAAGAGGAAGAGTTTGTATGCATGGCTATCTATAGATAGGAGTGGTGCCTGTGACATAGCAGCTGCTCCCCAAAGAGCAGTGACACATTAACCTTCAGCCAGCTGTCCTGGCCTGCCGCTCAAACATGAGCGCACACACTCAGAAAAAACAAACACTTGTATGGCAAAACGGTGGGAATTAAAATCACCCCAAACGTCTATGAAGTTTGGGTCAAAATTGTTCTCGAGAATGAATCTCAAGCAAAAACACATCCATTAATGTGATTTCTCACACACACTCATTCAGAGAGAACACACACTTAGCAGAACCATAGGAAGTAAAATTGCCCAAAAGGTCTATGAAGTTTGATTCGAAATTGTTCTATGTATCATAGCATGTTCAAAAGTAGCGAATGGATCCCTGGCAAAAACACATCCCCCATACACATATTGGACCATCATCTGATCTGCACTGGGACTCAAGGGATCAGCACCGCATGTCTACAGCTGTTTCACAGCGGGTCAGGTTACCCTGTCACCACCATCCCCAAGGCCTTCACCAAGGGAACGACCCCACCTCAAACCAACACACACGGGCACACTGTCCCCCAACGGCTCCCGGCCCTCCTGCAGGTACAACAGGCTCAGGCTCAACAAGCGGTATTTTGAGCCCGAAAGCGATGCGCCTCCTGAAGCTCCTGCTTAATATGCATCTTACAAGGAAGTTCAATGGCCTGCGGCTGTCAAACTGAAACCATCTCACAGGAAATGAGAGAAAGTGCTAGGGTAGCTCTTTCATTCAGCCATCAGCAAAACAATATAAACTGTAAATAGGGACAAGTGAAACTGGGTATCGAACCTCAGTATGTGTTTTGGTACTGAACTAAATGTTTCCATAGCAGAGAAAACTATCAAAAGCTGGCAGTGAATGTGGCCGTCTTTACTTATTTTTATATCAGAGGGTTTTCTGATTGAAATCATATTTTTGACTACAGTTATGCAAGAAACGTTCCTGCTGAACAAGATTTAACATTTGAGACGTTTGCTTTGTTTTGATAAAGAAAAAAGGAAACACTGATCTTCAAGATAAAGTATTTTAAAGTATTGTTTTGGCCAACTATTAACTGGCTCTAACTTCTCAAATCTGGTCTTCTGTGATAGCAAACTGAATATGTTGAACTTTGGATCGTCGGTCAAACAAAAGAAGAAAATGTAAGACATCAACTTGGGCTTTAGGAAATTCTGATAGGCGTTTTTCAGTTTTTCCTGACACTTTACAGAGTTATGGACAAATCAACTAATTGAGAAAAGAATCAGCAGTTGCAGCCCTTGTGTTATATTGTTGGAGACATTTTTGTTTTCCATATTTTAGAGTCTGAGCAACAACAACAACAAAAAAACTCACAAAAGGAGCTATTAAGGTTCCTGTTTCGCACATGTGAAGAGTTTGGTCCCATGCAAAGCACAACATAGCTCATCTATTGAGTTAACATCAGTTTGACTCATTCACCATATTTGTCCTGAGTCAGTGGGTTTTAGAATAAGGCTGTTTAACAGCATGAGAACTAAAGAAATGCAGCAATAAAAAGTGTGACCACGTTGGCTCCTGGGTGTTTTCACATCAAATGAACCCCCCCAGAACAATGATGCCTTCCTTCAGGACATCCTGCTAACTTCAACTCTCTATAGGAAGAAGACACAAGTCCAGGAATTCACTGACAGCAGCCTCTTGAGGTGAGATTCCTAGAAATTGCAGGAGTCTCTCTCAGGCCGTCTCTCCTGGTCCTGGGCTCCTGGTCCTGGGCTCCTGGTCCTGGGCTCCCTGCCACCAGCCGAGGCGGCTCAGAGCTGTTGACACAGTGCGAGTCCGGAGGCTGGTGCCGTTCGGGCGGAGCTCCGAGCGGTTTGGGCGACATTCGGACAGAAATGCGGGTCAGTGGATGTTCTGGTGGATGTTCTGGTGGCAGCCAGCCCCGCTTTCCTCCCCTTTCCCTTCCACGACCGAGCCTCGTTCGACTGTTCCGTGTCGCTCCGAGCGGCATTTCACGGCACCAGTGTTTATTAACCGGGAGCTCGCGAGGGCAGGACGGGTAACAAGCGCTAACCGGGTAAAGTTAGTTGTGTGCGCAGCGCGGCGCCACAGCTCGCTGCGTGTTGTCGGCGAAACGCGGCCATTCGCCGGTGAAGGGGACCGACGGAACAGCTCGACACAACACACGGAGCGCCGTGAAGCGAACATTGCTACGCTGTTGAGCCCCGTTGTGTGGAAATACGCTTCCAAGCGGCGCTGCGTCCACATTTCAAACTCAAACTCAAACGTAAGGACACTCACCAGAAACGATGAGCGCTGCTCCGACCGGAGTCCCCGACCCCGGAGCTTCTTCTCAGGCCGGATGCCGTCTTCACCTCCGGCAGTGAAGAAAAGAAAAACACCGACTGCTTCTTCTTTGTGGTTTCGGTGCGGCGGCAGCTACTTTCCGGTCTTCAGTGTCGCTTATATCCGCGGTGTTGCAGCGTCCAGCAGCATGACTTCGGTTTTTTTTTTAGGCTTCAAACTTTCAGTCCCGGTAGAAGAAAAAAGCAAACGCTGTTGTGTTGTCGGCGGCAGAGACGATGGTGATTACTGGTGGATCTGAGTGTCCTTTGCCTGCCGCTGACGCTGCCTGCCACCACACACACACAAGTGTCATCACAATGTCCGCGGGGAAACGGCGCCACCTAACTGTTGGTTCTGGATCTGACAGGGACGCTGTCAGAGCGGCACCACAGCGGCCCCTGCTGGAGGAAATGCTGCATGGCCTTCAACACATCTACAGCCACATGACGTTCTGAGCACTGACAGGTGGGGGGGGGGGGTATATGAGGCAGCAAGTGAACATTTTGTCCTCCAACTTGATGTGTTGAAGCGGGAAAAATGGGCAAGTAAAAGGATGTGAGCGACTTCCACAAGGAACCAAGCTGTGATGGCTGGACGACTGGGTCAACGCATCCAAACCTGCAGCTCCTGTGGGGTGTTCCCGGTCTGCAGTGGTCAGGACCTACCAAAAGTGGTCCAAGGAAGGGAAACCAGTGAACCGACAGGGTCATGAGCGGCCAAGGCTCAATGATGCACGTCAGGAGAGAAGGCTGGGCCGTGTGGTCCGATCCAACAGAAGAGCTTCATGCTGGTTCTGATAAAAAGGTGTCAGAACACACAGAGCAGTTTGCTGCATATGGGGCTGCGTAGCTGCAGACCTGTCAGGGGGCCCATGCTGTCATACTGTTATGGCTGATCGGTGTATATTTCACAATCAGAGTCAGAACCACAATCGGGGTTTATTGCCAAGTAGGTTTTCACATTCAAGCAATTTTCTTTGGTACTTTGGTGCATAACAAGAAATATAGTACGAAAAAATAAAAAAAGTACCTACAACTGACGCCTCATATATTTGCAGTAAATAGGCAAAGTTTTTAAAGGGAGCATCTTCCTCCAGCCCTATAGTACGTACAATTCTGAGCAATGTGATCTTTACTTATGTACTTACATTATATACCTCTTTACTTCTGCTTTATACCTTAGCGTAAAGAATATGGACTATTGTTATCATTATTATCTACCTTTATCTGTGAGCATGAATATATCCTATGTAGTTAATAATAGGTTGATGTCCAATTCTTCATCTTATTGTTTAGCATATAACATTGTCTTATCTACTGACTTGTGCCACTAATCTACACTATATTACCAGGCATTAATATACAGTGTATTTTCAGTGCATCTCGCCATGTTAACAAATCATTTTCTTTAAACTGAATAAAAGTCTGCTTTTGAACATGCTACCAAACAAACAGACAAACAAAACAGGACAAAAAAACTAAACCACCATATAACGTTTTGAGATTTACTATCGTAATTCACTTCACATATGATATTCAGTCGGTGCAAATCAATATAATTTTCCTCCTCTTACATTCTTTCCTCACTTGCCAGAGCAAACCTGCTACACACATCCTGAAACCCTTCAACTTCCTCTCATTTCCCTGAGCAACAATCCCTCCACCTTGGATTGCCTCGCAAAACAATTTAAACATTCAGTCTTTTCTGGGGCACGGCCGGAATTCAGGTGGGGAAAAAAAACTCCAGCAAACAGAAGGCTGCGTACTTTCCAGGCAGGACTTTATGCAGAAGCAGAGAGAGCAGCCTTGTCGAGGGGGCCTCTTTCAGTTGCATCTGCAAAGGAGACGTTTGGCAAGAAAAACCCTCCAGCTCTGGGCCTCGGGTTGTTTTCTGTCACCCTTTTTCTTGTAAGTGTAGGTATTAACCAGGCAAGCGGTGCATATTCAGGCTATAGTGTAATTTTTATAGTGAGCCCTGGGCCTTTTACACTTTGGTATTACTACTTTCACTCAAGTAAAAAAGATCAGAGTACTTCTTCCACCACTGCTCACTTGATGATGATACTTGGCAAAAGGTAAATGGTGCATCCCCTGTAGAAAGCAGAAAACAGTGGTGGTTAAAGAAGAGCAATGTCTTCATCAATTCAAAATGAAATCCTCAGCACCTTCCTGTCACTTGGAGATGCTCTCTGCCGTTTGTTGGCTTATCAGATCTGCGCGGTCACTCCCTCCCTCTCCACTGACAAGCAGTCAGTATTCCTCCAGGCTCCCAACCCACCTCTCATATACGTCTTACTCTCCTCTCCCCTGTCCTGGTCTGCCTCACTACTCGTATTCCTCAACCATTCAGACACAGATCTGATGATGTCCTGGACGTATGCAACCCTCCTGGCTCTCCTCGCCGTGCTTCTTGCACTATCCTGTGAGTCTGATGCAGGAGAATTCATATCAGGAGGATCTTTGAAGCCTATAGAGATGATAGCTGTTTGCTTTCTTTGTATTTCATGGAAGGGAAAGCACAAGAGCCTAGATTCTGTCTTTTAATTTAGAGCCTTCCTATTTTGTCCTCTAGTGTGTCCAGAGGCCGACTCCGCAGCTGTGCCCAGCAGCACAGGCAGCGCGAAACACCCACAAGGTGAAGAGCTGCATCAGCTGCATGTCTTCTATATCCTCCCTCTTTTAATCCCCTTTATGTTGTGAGTTGAACCTCCCCCTGCTTCCACTGCAGGTCCGCTGAAGAAGATCTTCATGAAGAAGGTAGATGCTTCAAACTTCTTCAGACGACGCAGCAGACGGGGCGCAAAGTCTCAGGATGAGATTAACGGTGAGTTCACTGGTCAGCCAAGGTGGTGTGTGTGTTTGTGTGTGTGTGTGTGTGTGGTAATTCTTGGCATCTCTGTCTTAATATACAGGAGCAGCAGAGGTACTCACACACTAACTTGTTTACTGTTATGCCACAATGGAAGTCATTATGTTGCATCCAAATTGGTAATAATATTATTAACGATTCATTACAAAACAGTTTGTACTTAGAAATAATATCTTCTCATTTTCAAAAACCAAACAGTCCTGTACATTGTTGATCACTTGCACTCACTTTATTATTAGTTTTTGATCCTGCACGCCTATCTTTGAAACTTTGTAGTGTGCAAAATCTTTGTTACAAAATCTGCTGAAGAGCTGAGTTAAATCCAACGAGGGATTATGTGCTTGAGGATTTTCCTAAAGTCTCTACAAATAAGACAGGATGAGGCAGACTGTGTCAACAAAATTATATTTGATTCTAGAAAGGTTCATTAGATCTGCTACAATTTATCTAAATTAAACATTTACTGCCCCTTCAGAGAAACTGCCCTGCACAACAGGCCCTTTTAAAAAGTCCACACCTACGTAAAAGCATCAGACCCACTGGGAAAGAAGAGATTATGGTAATGTGATCGACAAAACAAAGCATTCATCATATAAACAAGGTAAAAAGCACTGGTGCCAAGTCAGAGTTTGTTAAGAATCTGAATACCGAGTGAAAAAAGAGATAATTCCTGTTATTGTCTCCATCCTGAGCATAAAGAGACACTGTATTATCACGGAAACAGTAGACATGCTACAGTATAACCACACTGACAGATTTCTTTCACTTAGTGAGAGAAGAAATACATTTTTTTTTTGTGCTGTTTGAACGGACAGAGAGCAAACATGTTAACGGCAGCCTGACTGTTTTTATGACTGTGGAAGCCAGCAGCTGTTACCTGTTTTCTGAGCCTGACCCGAGACCAGACTCAGACCCGTCTGGTCTCACAGCAGCTCTGCTTCCTCTGCTGGACGCTGCAGCAGGAGACACAGGGCAGCATGGAGCTCATACACACACACACCTCAGAGTGTATCACTGAATATCCTCCTTACAAGTGTTGTGAAAATTCACATATTGTACAATGTTTGACATTCTCGGGGGATTTAACGGCACTGTTATGTACAGTTCTGCCAACAGGGAGGTGAGAGCACACACTGAGACTGCTGCTCTGAATTGGAGTAACACGCTGTGGCTCTGTGCGTGCAACAGCAACAAGGCACTTTGTGCAGCTAGAGAAAGAAGGGATGAAACGAGCACAAAGCAGTAAACAGTGAAAAGACTGAGATGGATGAGAGAGTGGGTGAGCGGATTGAAGTTGAATGTGGAATGTGCCGACATGCAGGCAGAAAGGGGTCAGAGAAAAACCATGTGAAAAACAAAAGTGAGACAAATAAATTGCTCACTTTGAAGAGTCTCTCCTGCTGTATATCATGACATAAAAGCACACTACCTCGCTCGCAGGTAGGTGAAATTTGCAAAGGAAAATATTTGATATATAAATATTAGCTGTTTCAGCGAGTGGATGAGGTGATCTGCAATTTTGAAGCAGAGTTTTGACATCCAAGCGTAGACATCAGACATGCTGCTGTTTGACTTTGGGGTTTTTGTGGGAGTTTTGTGGTTGTCAGGTGAAGAAAACAATGGATGAGTAACTCTGCTGTGCAATGTTTGAAAAGAATAGCAAACCAGAAAATAGCAGGTAGTTACCCTCGGTACTCATTCTATTCTGTTTTCATTTGCAAGCCACGAATACTGATCCGCAGCTCATCTGTAAATCTGTAAAAGAAAAGAAGAACATTAAACCTTGTAATTTAAAACTAATCGACATGGGTAAGGAATTCTGGTAAAAGGTCAAAGGTTGTGACCTGACTATCCCAAACCTTTCCGCTAATGTTACTGCTGTCAGTGCGACAGACAAGTACGTCTGTGTGTTCTGCTCTTCAATATGTCCACTCCTGCTGGTCAGAGGTCACATGCAGGTCAATTCACTGTATCTATATTAGTACAAACATGGAACCGGATCTGAAATGGAACCGTTTACTGGAGCCCACCCCTGAAAAACAGACTGTAATTTTGGAAAACGCTCACTTGACTAGTCTAACTCAGACTTCTGAAGTCTCATATTTACTTTTTCTGAATTTAAGAATATATTTTTGGATGAAAACGAGGATTGTGTATCTTTTCGTTAGAGTTGCATTACAGAGGGGTCTCTTCTCTTTAAAGTCCGTATGGACAGAAAGAACAATTACAGCAACCAGTAACTCAACCAGTGAAAGTATAAGTGGACTTGTGAGTTTCATATGAAGATGGACTTGGAAAAGACGTGAACCTCTCCTTTCATTTCATCTTTCTGGAGCACAAAAAGGGTGAAACGTGACTCATTAGACATCTTTCGGCCTTGGATGCACGCAGCTTCTGTAAGTTACAGCTTCTCCACAAATAGCAGCTTTATCCAGGTTAAAAAAAATGCAGCTTTTGTTAAAACGCCGTGATTCAGTTCTTTGGTATTTCTTGAGGTTGTAATTTTGTGATGTTGAACAATCAGTGTGTTAGTGTGTGTGTGTGTGTGTGTGTGTGTGTGTGTCCATACAGGTGAGCTTTGAATTGAAACTGTGGTTACTTCGTCTCAGCCGTTTAGTAGAGCATATTCAGAGTTGTGATATCTTGTTGAACAACTAGTTGTACTTAACCCACCCTGACTGAGTCGATTGAAGTGTGTTAGACACCTAAAAGATCCCCAGAGTGCACTGCAGGTTTCAAAACCAGACTTTTTCAGGTGGCTTCCATCCATGAAGTTAGCGGCAGAAACATCACTCTTGGAGTTTGGCCTGCTTATGGTTTTCATGGTAATTTTTTTGCTTAGTTTCAGAGGGTTTACTGAACACAGTGATATAAATGAATACCTGGCAAAAAGTCTGATGACTTTGTAATAATTGTTTTTCTTTAAAAACTAATATTTCCAAAACCTTTAACCAAAACTGAATATTAGAAAGTTTGATTCTAAACTGTTGTCGATATGATAAAAATCAAATGTTATTCCATAGTATATTTATTGTAAATTATTTAGATGTTTTCAATGAAAAACTGGTAATATTAGTCATCATTTAATCACAGTAATAGTCACTCTGATCATAGGGGGCGGTGTAACATTCGCCCAAAGGGTGTTGAGTTGAAATATAGAAAATACTTTTCTTGTGTTTGTAGAAAATCACAAACAATACAAATGATCCAGAGCCCAAAAAGTGTGTTTGTAAGTCTGATGCAGTTCTCCAAAGACTGAACTGCATATTGTATACCTTTCTGTTGGTGGGACCATTAAAGGGATAATCAGGCTGCTTTTTTCTTCTTCTTTTTGTACAGCTGATACCAACTCATGTAGTCTCTGTGTATTTTATAATAGTTGAAAGTCTGTCACTTTGTTCAACAGTTCTTTGATGTACTGTTTATGTGTCTGGTCTCCTCCACAGGAAACAGCAGCCGGGTTAATATGATAATAAACTACTAAATCTAAGATGTTCATCATCTTACAGTGAATTGATCCTCTGTTCTTTGCAGCTGAGCAGAGGCTGATTCTTGCTGCAGATGAACGAAAGAGAGAGTTTCACGAGGAGAAGAGGAATGAATTTGAGAGCTATGCCGAAGAGGAGCACGATGGTATGCAAACCCTGATATCTGATGTAGCAGAGCGGGACGAGTTCACTCACTCGACCAGCTCATTCATCCACGAAAATTCTCACAATCTTCCAGAACAAGATGAGAGGACCAGAGAGAGCACCGAGCAGTGGAGGGAGTTTCACTACGACGGGATGCATCCTCCCCAGGAGTACAACCGTCAGTCCATCTGACGCTGAGAGGAGAGACGTGCTGCTGCAAGCTGACAGGACGCCAAGCTTTTGAAGAAACACCTTCAGACAGTGGAGACATCAGCAGCAGACATTTTCAGCCATATTTGGTTTGTTTTTAACCCACTGCTGTATGTAAAAAGTAATAATTACAAACATTTTCATTTTTCTATCAAAATGTTTGACTCTTCTTTTGAAATTATTAAAACTCCAATGTATAGAAAGAAAGGTATTGAAGTAAGTAACCTTTCCCACAAACTGGACTTGAAGGTGACAAAATATAGAAATAACCATAAAACATTGTACTGACTTAAATTGCTTGCTTTGTCCAAGCAAAACTATTACTATTATAGTGGACTAAGAAAACCAGCAAATATTTAGTTGAAACCAGTTTGACATTTTATGCTTAAAAAATTAATACCTGAAAAAGTAATTAACCTACAGAGAAAATGTACAGTATGTTACAGTTAGTAGGTACGTATGTTTGGGGTCAATTACAGCCCATAAAGTTTCCTGTCAGACTCCTGAACAAACAGCAGTGCCGCAAAAAAGGTTCTATCAATACCCATCACAGGTATAGAGCAGATGAAAACCCATTGTATTAAACAGCTGGGGTCTCTGAAATCCCCAACAGAAGCAATGCACCATGTTCTGTTGTGGACCTCTGAAAAATGTCATCAGTTCAAAATTATGTTTATAAACAACTCTTATGAAATTGGTAAAAGTCATGAAGTATCAAGCTGATAAAACAATGTTAAGACTGTTTTTTGTTTAAGGCTCCTTGATTAAATACATGTGTAATGATTTTACAACATATTACCAGCAGCTGTATGTGTGTGTGTATATACATATATAATTAAATCTTATATACAATTACATCATTTAAAGGTATTCAGTAACATGATTTACTGTAAGAAGTGTGTACAAAATCTCACTTGATATTTACTCCCTGACAAAGAAGCAAGGACTCGTGCAAACAAGCCTCTTATTTTTTTAATACATGCATCTCTACATCTCCAAAGCACATTTCTGCAACAATATGTAATACATGTATACTGAGGGGCTTTCAATGCTTCATATATTTTGCTTTCTGTTGATATCTTTGGGGGGATAAAATATAGGGAAGACAAAAATAAAATACTCAAGACCCAAGCTAACCGTGTTGTTGAGATTTGTATTTACAGTAGATTCCGTGTCAATATTCACCACAACATAATGTTTTTGTCAATTCAGGATGGTCAAAACCCACGATATTGGCCATGTTCTGGTGGAGTGTTCTGTTTTTTTTGTTTATTTTTTACTTCCCCTCCCCATTCATGTTGAAATTGTGAAATTTAATAGAGGTGCCACTGAAAAGAAAAAAAAAACAACACAGATCCCTTCTCTTCTGTGTCAAAGTCTAGAGAAGGAGAAAGAGTCTTTCTGCGAAATTCAACAGGCTGGTATGAAAGCACAGTGATTAAACACAGAGAGAAGGAGCGGTTTTCAGAACAGCCACTTCATGACTGGAAGCAGAGCACGATATTACAACTACTGAACTGTACACTACTGATTTGACGATTCTGCAATGGGAGCAAACGTTATCAAGATACATTTGCATTCAATTGTCATTTTACTTTTTTTTTTTATTCTTTTAACTGCAGACATGAATGCACACTTCACTGATAAACACTTTCTTTAAATCCAACTAGAATTCAAGGTTTTTAAAGGGAAAAACAATCCATTCAGTATAAGTTACATCACACTCATACTGTTAATAATGATGGATTTAAAGAAAGAAAGCATCTCTCAAACTCTCCCAATGGCACATTAGAATAATATGCAGTATTTGAAGGTTTTACTTTTCAACTATTTCTGAGGGGTTTTGGTTAGCTTCATGTTGGAGCACATCCCTGAGATCTGGTCACACAGCAACAACACACGGTTGCCCTCCTGTGGTCAAGTAGGACTTCACAGTTACGTCAAAATTAATCAATCAAATTAAACAGCAATTACAAAGTAACAACTATTAGATACTACATCTTTATCATTCAATTCAGTATGGTTTCAGTCCAGTCTAATAACACATTTACACATTTCTGCAAGTGTTACTCTTACAAAAGTCATAATATGTTGTAAGAAAATAAATAATCCAATACATTAGTGCAATGCACCGGCCCTCTCAGTGATCGCGGCCATGATTGAAGCACACTGTCCTGCTCGAGTTTCATGTCCACACACACGCTTTAAAGCAAAGAGAGAACACGTACTGTCACACTGGTGGGAGTTATTACCCTGCAAGCCATTGCAGCAAATACCACAGCAAATTAACAAGAGCTGTCAAAACAACAAAGTAGTTCAGAGTGCAGATGATGTCACAATTGTTTACCACAGCTTGAAGCTTATATTTCACTTGCATTACATGACTCCACTCAGCAGTTCCAGGCAGGATATTTACACAAGGCATACAGTGGAGTGTCCTGTCTCGAAGACGCTCGCAGTCAAAAAAAATAAAATAAATGATAGCAGCTTCAATAAAGTCTTCCCTTTAGTGTGGCACTTCCCAGACCAGCTGCTTGTTTAACTGTCTGACAACCAGCATCCAGGCTGAACATGGCTTCCACAATAACAACTTCTGGTGAGCATCTTCCCCTCTGTACATCCAGGTCTGTATGACAGTGGGGAGGGGAGCAGCAGTGTGCCGCACTGAGCCATGGTAAATAGAGCTGAGCCGACGCACCTCAAATTCCTCCCGTGGTTGGCAGAAACAGTTGGGAGGTTGCGGGATGGGCAAACTGGGCAACGACTTTGGATCACGAGGCCTGGGATGGTTATATCCCATCTCAAAGCTCTGTGGTCTCCCAGCTCACCTCCCGCGGAACCTGGCGTCATTTAGTCCCCGTGTGGATGACGGTAACAGTGGATGGTCGTGGCCGCGATGGCTCGCCCACCACCGATGGTTCCTCTCGTACTGCAGAGGCGGCATCGGAGTCCTGATTGTACGCTTTAACAGCAGATGGCAAAGGACCTATTGGAGGACCTGTTGGAGAAAATAGTTTCAGTTACCAGTTTTATTTGACTAGTAGGAACAATACAAGTTAAAGGATAAGTCTGGATATGTTCTATGTTTTAATTATTGTCAATAAATCCCACGAAAAGACCAATAATGTGCTACGGGGCCAGTATGCTTCTTGTCAGATGGTGGATTAGCTTTGGAACTCCCCCCCCACCACCATACCTTTCCAACATTGGTGTAGGGAGGTCTGTGTCCAACCATTTCTGTAACTTTCTGAAACCGACAACTTGACAATCACTTCACAGCATCACTGGTCAGCTGTGTGGAGGCAAGGTTTGACCTTCTCTCTCTAGCTGTCGTTTTCCATTCTTTACCTATACGTATCGCATCTGTCCCCTCTGTACGTCTGCTCTTCGGGGTGGCTGTTCAGAACAACTATGAACACTTTTGATTTCTGACATGGTAGGAAGTTAGACCCTTTACAAATTCCCAAGCCTGCCTGTCCTACTAAACCCCTACTGAAGGCGTAAATCTTTAAATAACAAAAAAAACATGGTTACAAATAAACTGTCACTTTAAATAAATAAAAAAATCAAAATAATTTCCTGACCCAACTAAAAAATTTAGCAAATGTTACTCGAAAGGGAGTAAATAATGCCATTTTCTGCCATGGATACACATTTGGTGCTCTAGTGAGTATTTACAGCATCAGTGTGTCATGTCCATCGTAAGGAAGGAACAAGGAGTCCAGTGCAACAGTGTGAGTCATTTGTGTGTCTAATAGTTTTTCGACAACAATGGAGTTCTATGACGCAGAGGAATTGGCTTCATCATCAGGTTCTGATTACACAGACAAAACTGTAGGATCAATCCATCTTTGGTTTTGCTCCTTTCATGGGATCTATTGACAAAATATACAATATATTAACCAAGCTTATCCTTTAAGTTGTCACTTTCTTTCTTTCTTGACTTTGGAAATTGTAGAAACGTTACATGTGGTTGAAAGCGCGGAAAAAAGCTGGTATGTGGACCTTGAGTTAAGATTACTTTGACAAAACAATCATAGTGTATCGCACCGACTCATCATTGCAATGTAGAAAATACAATATACTTCAGCACCATATGGAAGCTAATGCACACATTAAAGCAGCAAATAATAATTTTACTTACCAATTAATCTGCTCATTAGTTTTGAGTCTGGATGCTTAAATCCATAAATGTTTAGACTATTCATTAAAGAAAAGCAGAAAATCCTCATGTGAAAAGCTGGAACCAGCAAATGTTTGGCTTTTTTATTTGATAAATGACTTGAATGATTAATAAAAAAAAGTAGTAAACAAAAACGAAGAGTTGTTGTGTTGCAAAGGATCTTGTGTCAAATTAAATGGCACCAGAAGCATCACGACCACATTGTGTCGAACTCCATTAAATCTACTTAATTCAAATGTTTTATTACACCTCAAGTACTTTTAAACAGTTGCCAATTAGCTCAGTGGAGACAGCAGCAGCTTGAACAGAGCTCACATGTTTGTGTCTCGAGTGTCACTCACAGTCCTTCAGGGAGAGCGGGGCACAGTCCACAGACTGGCTCTTGGTTGGAGCGCGACTCTGAGGGTTGGACGTAGAGTTGGTGCTGTGAACGGTGCTTCCAAAGCTGGTGCCCAGCTGCAGGCGCTTCATGTGGCGAATCACAGCCGTTGCATTAAAGGCTTGCTGTGAAGAGAGGCCAAAGACGGTATGTTTTAGCTAGTCAAAGAGAGAATGTTTGTGTGTAGCAATATTTGATAGCCAAGAAAGATGAAGTCTCGTGTGCTCACCCTCCATTTGCTTTTGGCAAAGTTTTTCCGCATCTGTCGACTGACTGATTCGTGTATGTTCTTGCAGAGCGCAGTGTCTCCAGCAATCCTGAAAATTAAAGCCAAGTCCTTTTAGTTCATGTAAACAACAATTCACACACACAACACATCAATTCATTATATTTCTAGCTGTAATATCTTGGGAATCATCCTCATGCTGTTTTCCTATTTGCTCGGATCGTTTATTTTCGTTCTGCTAAAAACATCTTTGATTGATGAGGCGATGTTCTTGCAGGAGCTCACACACTGTATCACTTTCTGTAACATTCATCACAATATCTCTGCATGAAAGCTTGCCGATGAAAGCCATTTCTCTCGATTATGATAGCTGTTACCGGTGTGTCACAAATATAGTATTTGTATCAGAATGACCACCTACCCAGGACCCAATAGGCCCATTACTGGCTAACAGACTTATTCATATTGACCATGTCAGCCAGAGACGGCAGCCCACGCCAGCTCACTCCTGTTAGCTCCGGCTCAGGCCTGGGAAGACATCCTAATTGTTCATTAAAGCTTCCACATTCTTCAAAGATCCTTCAGGACACCAGCCACTAATTGGCAGCCATTTATTCAGCAGATTTCTCTCGGAGGGCTGGCGGTGCTGAGCAGAGGTGGGTTCACGGCTCAGAGCCATGGTGACAGATGACAGTGGGAGGACATGCTCTCCATGACAAATGCGTAACCCCGACAATCTGCGTCATACTGCTGTTTTATCACACCAAGAAGTGTGGTTCCCTGTGATTGTCTAATTGGGGCTAAGTGTGGCGGCGGTTAATTTCTCACCAAGGGTGCTCAAGAGCCTGGTCACATGTGAACCTCTTCTCTGGGTCCTTCTCCATTAGGCAGCTGATGAAGTCTTTGGCTGTGGGGAGAATTAAAAAACTGGTCAAGAACTTGTCCAGTTGAGAACATGTTTGATACTCAACGCAAATTACTTTGGGGTTTTTTTTTTTGGAGACGCTTTATTTTATGGGTTCTGCAATTTCTTGAAAACTTTCCTAAATACAGTTGCTGGAATAATAAAAAAAAGAAATACAAAGAATGTAAAAGAAATGGCAAGCGCTATACTTTTGCTTTAGCCTATACGACTGATAACAGCGTGCATTGCTTGTTGGCTGACAACTTAAAAATGCTGAAAATAGAGATGAGATAAATTATTAAAATGTGTGCCAAAACCCCAAAACTAGTTAAAAAAATCTAATGATTTAAGGAGCTATAAATTGAGTAATAAATAATAAAATAAAGCAAATGATTAATTTATCTTATTAACCGATTGGAGAACTACATGTATTAATTGGATTTACTGCCATTTGCTGGTTTTCATTTCCTTTATTGAAAATGATTAGAAAAACTTTTGACCCATTAATATTAAAACACACACACACACACACACACACACACACACACATCATAGCTCACCGGAGTCTGATATGTCATCCCAATACGGTGCATCAAACTCATAGTCTGCTTTGAGAATCTGCTCAAAGAGCTTTGAATCATTCTCGTCATAGAAAGGAGGGTAACCGCAAAGCCTGAGAAGATGAAGATGGAGGATTACACAACAACAGTCTGTGCAAGTGCCGTGATCCAGCTGATGTTAGAAACTTTAACCCAAATCTAAAAAAGGATTTGCTGTGGCCTAATCTCACTGGCAGTTTGAGTTCTCATACAGCATGCAACAATAGAGGGTTCACAGGGATTATAGAGATGACAAGGACACTAAGAGGGAAAAAAATATAAATGGGACAAAAACAGTCCATTTTCATGTGATATGGAAAACAAATTGACATGCAAACTGCAAATCAGCAACATTAATTCATTCTGTATATTTAAAGTTGTGATCTTGATTATGAAACCACCAGGCAGAGGCCTCATTTGTGAGGGCATCGGAAGCTCTTCCACTTAATTACGTAAAATTCATCACACGTAGCGAACGGATAAGGAGACCAGGGATTTTCTCCTTGCTAACGAGCGACGCCGCTTAATTAGTTTGGCAGCTTCATGCAACACTTTCCACTGAAAGGTTCATAGGCTCCGTTAAGTAGGAACAGTAGCTGTGGGCATCCCCCAGGGCAGAATCTTTCATCCTAAAACAGTGGTTCTGCGTCGAATGGTGTGCTTTCATTTATTTCAGGTTTGATGGGCTGCTTTTAGGTCATCTTTAAAAAAGGTGCTGCATTGTGTTGTTTTTAGGATGTAATCTTTTACATGATTCTTATTGATATTTTTACAGATTTTAGCCACGCTATGGTGTGGCTCTAGGGATGACTGCGTTTGTCTGTTGGCCACTTTGGTCCAGTCTGAAATATCTTAACACATTCATGGTCCCCAGAGGATGAATCCTACTGACTTTGGTGTCCGTTTCACTCTTCATCTTGTGCCAACATAAGATTCCCATCTCTGTGTTTTAGACACTCATGTTCCCCTCAGGGTTGGGGGACTATTGCATCTATAATTACTTTGGTGATTCGTTACAATTCATCATCAGTTTAAAATTCAGTTTATCCAATACTTCGATTTATATCCAAATACCTCCAAAAACGAATGACATTGCCATCAGGAAGGATGTAGTTCAGAGTAGTGCAGCCTCACAGAGCAGCTAGCATGGCTGCAGACGGTTATATACGTGTCGGTTCTAATCGTGTTATCCGTTTGATGAGGTTTGTCTGTAACTCACTCTGCTGACTTTGTTGGTCAGGACGCTCTTGATAAAGCATTTTTTAATCTGAGGTTTTCCTGGTGGTTTCAGATCTGAACGAGTTTCCTGTTTAAATAAAGGCTAAAAAATGTTTTAAAACCCACATGAAAATCAGGCTGTCAAACACAAATAAGCTTCAGTTAATGATCATATTTATATTTCAAAGGGAGCACTTACAGAATATAAGCGATGACCCCAATAGACCAGCAGTCCACAGCTTTACTGTAGGGCCTCTGAGCTAAAACCTCCGGAGCTGGAACAATGAGAGTATTTTTTTAAAGAATGGTCAGAAAAACTAGATCTAGTGGAAAAATGCAAACAGTTTGACCATTAACCAGGACACAGAGGCTGGAGAAGAACGTGGTTTGCCTGTAGCAGATGGCTAAGGTTAACCTGTGGCTACTGGCAGATTAAATTAGATCATGTTTAGCCAACTAATGCATCTAATTATCTCAGAGGACATTTTCACCAGAGCTCAGAGAGCGTCCTCACCCACATATCCTGGAGTCCCACAGGCAGTGGCCATCACGTCACCTGTTCCCTCCATCTTTGACAAGCCAAAGTCACTGATCATGATCTTTGATTCATCATGGGGACTGAAGTAGAGCAGGTTCTCAGGCTGGAAATAAGAGAAAAGACTGTCGGTGTGACCTTCTGCATAGATTCATTTCACTCATCCAGGTGGGGAGATATCAGACAAAATAGGAAAGAAAAGGGTTTCAGAGAAGGGAGTTGTACGGCTCATCCAACAGGTCAGTTCATCAGTTTCATCGAGAAGGAAAATACCCGACATTTAACCTCTGTGGTTGATCCTCACCCAGCGCTCACAGGTTAAATAGCACTCTCAGTAAGACTGAAGAGTTCTGCTGGATGAGCGGCAAAACATTTTCAACTCTACAACAAATGCTGCAGATTTTGCAAGCAACCATGTTCGGCTATGAAATTTAAGATCCGTTGTACCTTTAGGTCTCTGTGCACGATGCCCATGGAGTGCAGATAGTTGACGGCATCCAGAACCTGTCGAATGAGCCGACTGGCATCCATCTCTGTGTAGAAGCCTTTCTCTACGATGCGGTCAAACAGCTCCCCTCCAGACACCCTGTCAGCACACAAGAGTGGTTTATTTAATGCTGCTTTGCATTCATTGCATTAGCAGTATATTGCACAATCACAAGTGACGGACTTTATGTAAACACACTGTGAATGCAAATTTCTGATTGGCTGACTATGATTTGCCAATCGTAGCCGTCAGGTTGACCTATATGGGTTGGACAAAATAACAGAAACATTCCACAACCCAATATCTCTGCAGTAAAAAGAATATGGGGAAGCACATGCTGCTCTGCTTTCACTCCCCTTTATAAAGGCAATGCATTCTCACTTTTGCAGCCATATGTGCCAGCACGCAACCTTAGATCCTGCACCCAAATCCCCCGGTTTAGCCTTAAAGGTCAACGTGCATTTACCGTCAGGGTCCCCAAACTCTAATACCTTGCTGAAATCAAACTTGCTGACTTTTTTTAAAATCATGTCCTAAAAATTCATTTTCACACAGGAATTTCTGTAGTAAGTCGGGCTTTTTCGTGCATTGTCTGCTTTCACTCAATTTGCCAAAATTGATCAAAACAAAATCAAAAAAAATTTGATCAAAACACTTATTTACTCATTCTTTCTCGACTGTGATGCACTATGTAACACCTTTTTTTAGAAAGATGTTACATAAATAAAGGCTATAATTATTTCTGGGATACAATAATAACACTGGTACATATACAGTACATGGAGTGGACAAATGAATAATATGGTAAATACATTTGCAAAGATTGTTTGTTCTTTGCTTCATCTTTTAGGAGGCTATGATTGAATTTAATTGTGGTTTTGAGGCTATAGTTTAACAGTGTTGTTAGTGCTAACACACTTTATTATTCCAAGAGACTTGTCCTTTTGTCACATTATGTAACTTTGCAGTGTTTGCAACAGATGTACCAGCAATTCTTCTGCTTCAACTACAAAAAAAATCCAAAAACAAATCACAATTACAAAAAAGACACAAGTGACTCAAATCAAGTTGAGCATCAATCATAAGTATGTGCCTGCTTTCACGGATGACTGGCATGCACCCATTTTATAAGTCAGAATTCAAGGCGACATTATGCACCTTGCAGAGGTACAAAGAGGGCAGATAATCGCTGCCAAAATTGCTGGTGCATTAGTCACAAACACTGTGAATTGATGTGGTGAGGGGAAAGGTCTCTGAAATCATAACGACATGTGCCACACGCAGGAAAACGGCAATGTACAGAGCAGCAGTTGTCACACATACACCTCCACAAACACCGACTGAAATACTTTTAATAAGATATTTGCTACATAAACAACACTCTGGAACTACAGCCTCAAAAATGACCATCAAAGAACGAATTCAACAGCTCTGACAGCCTCAATACAAGCTGTAAGAGTTTAATGAGCTTAGATTAAATATGCTTATCCCCTTTATGGTGAAAATTAGAAGAGAAGATCTGTAACTCTCAATGACAGTTAGCTTAGCACAATGACTGGAAACCTGGTGGGGGGGGAGACAGCTCGCCTGCCTCTGGCCATACGTTTAAAAAAAAAAACAACTAAAGAATCAGCTTATTTGCACCTCTACAGTTTGCAAATTTTAACATGTTCTATCTTGTTTGTTTAATCCATACAAAAACCAAAGCGTAAAGACAACAAGTTGTGGATTTATGGAGGTTCAAGTGACGGACTATTTCTTTTCCAGGTGTAGTGACTTCCTGGATGATGTGTGCTTGCTGAATTTGTACGCCATGCGCTAAAATAAAAACATTTCATTATCAGTTAATTCTCTATATTGATGTTACATTCTATTATTATAACAAAAAATAAATAAATAGTGTTTATATATTACTATAATATAGTGTTCATAAAAATACCCAAGCGCATATGTAATTTCTGGCTACCTGGAGAGTAAACAAAGCCTCAACTTGGGAAATAGGTTGTAAGTCTTTATCTTTCAAAAATCATACAGCGGACGCCATATTTTTTCATCCAGATGGTTAGAAGAGTCTGTGGAGGATCCTGGAAATACCTTCAGAACAGCAATAATTGGTTTAAAACAACGTTCTGGGGTTTTTAAAGATTGCCAGGCATTTACTTTTTAAAAAACTTCAATATAATAATAATAATAACAAACTGGGGCTAGCCTGCTACATGACCAGGAACAAGGTACAATTTGAACAGAGCCAAGCTAGCTGTACCCCCCCCTCCCCATTTCCAGTCTTTGTGCTAGGCTAAGCTAACCAACTGCTGGCGCTAGCTTTATAGTAGCAGACAAATATGAGGGTGGTATCAATCTTCTTATCTAACCCTCAGATAAGCATAATCCTCATATCTCGTCACCTTTAAAGCATCACTGTATTCAGACAAAAATACCTCAAGGACATTAGAGACGCTTATTCAAGCAAAAAAAAATAAAATAAACACAATGGGAGACAAAGAGCTGACCTAAACAAATAATATGGTGGGTTGATGTACTTACAGCTGCATTATGAGGTACAGGTGGTTTGAGCTCTCGTAGATGTCCTCCAGAGCCACAATATTCTCATGCTTTATCCTGCAGAGGGAGAACAGAAAATTCACTTTGCTCTCTGCCAGCCTCTGTTCATTTCAGGCCACTAATGAGGTGCAATTAGCCGTTTCTTTTGTTAAAATGATGCCCTGCCAACTGAAAACGAAGCGTGTTTTTGCTCTCTGTTACAGCACTTTGCCTATATTTAGGCTGTGTGTTTACACATGTGTATATTCAAAAATGAACCTGGCAAAGTGTATCCTTCACAAACACACAAGGGAGAAAACCTTTTGTGCATGATGGAGAGAGGGGGGATTCTTACAGGATGCTAATCAATGAGTCATGAAGCAGCAAGCCCCGTAAGCAGGAGCACCTGAAGAAAATTATACAGGACGGCTTTAGATGCTGGGAGTCTTGTGTCCAGGCAACGAACCAAAAGAAAAAGCCTCTGCAAGGAGATATGCAGATGACAGAGCGTGTTCACAAGGGCAGGTGGCTGAAAAGGAAAAAAAGGTGGGGGTGGAAGAAGAGGAGGAGGCGAGGAGAGACTCAAAGGACTAAACAACCTTCACAACTTCATTCTAGGTACAGAACAAAAATGAGGTTGCCGTTTGAGGACTGACAGACAAACAGAACCAAGTAAGGAGTATAACGGGAGGCCAACCAAGACACACACACACACACAGAGAAAAAAAAGAAAAAAAAAGGAGGAAGTGCAACTGTAACCAGGCAACTACAACCAACAACTGGCGTGCTCACTTCTCACAAGAGTGACTGATAACTGCGCTTCTTGGGGGAATTACCCATCAGGCCCTGGAGGAGGATGGAGTGTCGCCTGGTTTCAGTGCAATCCCATCATACCCCCATGTAGGCGCGCGTGTGTGTGTGTGAGTGAGAGAGTGTGTGTGTGTGTGTGTGAGTGAGAGAGTGTGTGTGTGTGTGTGTGTGTGCGTGTGCACACTGCGACAACCCACAATGGTGGATAGATGGGATTTGACAAGGAAGTCACTTAAGCCTGACAATGGCGGTTAAATAAACTGAGTGGCACCGGCATCCTAACTCTGAGTCATTACTCAGAGTGGAGAGAGACGCAAACACAAGCTTCCCCGAGGACGCCGCGAGGTGGTGGCCCTTTCTGAAGTGGTGTTCTTCTTCTGCAAACTCCCCCGCGGCTCAGTCATGCGGTACCTACTTCCTAAGCACGGCGATCTCATTCTCGAGGCTCGTCTCCTTCCCCTTGAGCGCCTTTTTTGGGATGCACTTGATTGCGACCATCTTTCCTTTGGCCTTCTCCCGAGCCATCACCACTTCAGAAAACGCACCGCTGCAGGGCACAAAGAGAAACATGTTAGTCCTGCTTTAAATGCGCTCAGGCTCAATATTGACGGAGAAAACCCATCGTCAGAGAGTAGACAGGGCACTCAGAGGCAGACAGGCCAGAGTACACGAACAGCATATTGTGAATATTTACTGAGAACTGGCAAAGTCCCTGACTATGGCCAGCAGCCTTCTGTGTTGGCTTACACTTGGCGCTCATGTGCAGCCAAAAGCAAGGCAAACACTTTTAAGAGCTCTAAAAAAACATCCATTTAGGACGGCAGATAGCCTCCTCAGCCATCTGTCTCCATACATGAGAGCCTTCAAAAACAAATACGGAATTAAGGGAATATTTGCTCAAGCAAGCTGTATCTGTTGCTACGATACCACATTCAGTCCACCTTAATAAATCTCGCTGAGCATGCAGCATGATTGGTTTTCTTCCCCTCTCTCGCTCCCCCTTCTTGTTTTCATTGCACACCTTCACAGCCACCTTTTCCGTCCATGCAGCCTCAGCAGGGCTCGATGTGGTTACTAAAAGGACTGATGACTTCAAACTCTGGTTTTGTGTTCACTGAATCAAAGCAACATATGTGATCTAAAAGACTACAATAAGCCTGGATCTGCTCGTTTGCAGCAGCACAAGAAAAAAAAAACAGTTAACTGAGCCTGAAGCCACAGGACTGAGATTTTCTGTGCTGCTGTCCAGCTCAAATTCATACATTATTGATCAACTCTTCTGCTTGCAAAGCCATGTGTAGTTTCCCACCTAGATATTCTCCACTACGGCTCTGTGGTTTTAGATTTCCCTTTCCTTTTTGTTCTTTCTGCATGATCTTTTTCCTCCCTTAGCGGTATAATCTTTAACTGCTGACAAAGATGTGTTTTGCAAGTCTTTTTGCAACATTTGTTTTTTTTTACCCATTATTTTAAAATATTGTTCACATAAAGGATAAAGATCAATTTCTACATACAGTTAATTTCATTCACAATTGCAGTCCAATTGTTCCTATTGGAGCATTTGCCAAAAGCCATGTCTGAGTGATGGAGTACTTGCCAGCAGCTAGTATTTTAAATAAATATTTATCCTGTGCCATCAGTTTTCCTGTAATTTTGCCCTGCACGAGACACCTAAAGTGATCCAACGCATTCCAAAAAGCACGATGACGAACATCAGAAGGTCCATTACGTACTCAAAGAGTGATCACTACCTCCCAACAGGCTCTAAACTCAGAGCCGCTTGCTGCGCTAAATCCCACTGAGGCCATCAAATCCACGTTAATCCCTCGCTCCACTATCACACAGATGGGGGGG
>JAVQJF010072182.1:0-12570 GCA_036023855.1 Gadopsis marmoratus
TAAATATGTTTCACTCAATGTCCAACTCAATGCCGCTCACACCTGTCCAAAACTATGCGTAATAATACACACAGCAGAGTTTGTCATCTTCGGGGAGTTATTAGTTCATTAGCGGGTCCGAGACCCCCAGAAACTGTCCCACACACTGGTTCTTGCCATGTGTGACAGCGTGAGGAAGTTACTCATGTCCAAACCGCTCACAGAAACAGATCATTAAATTATAACTCCACCGATCGTCCCTCCCCCCCCCGGCTCCGCAAAGCTGGACACAAAGCAGACGCGGAGCTCAAGTCCTTAGTGCTCAAGTCCAAAAATACATCAGACGTGAGAAGCTTCCCCTCTTTTCCTTTCAGGGTAACGACTCCGCAACAAAACCCCCGCAGCATGTGAACCGTCAGCTTTGCGACAAGGGAACCCCGTGAGCACGCGGGCGTACGTGAACTTGAGTCCTGTTGGGGGAGGAAGAGGATGGGAATGATACATTACACATCCACTCCTGACATCTCGAGGTCAGTCGCATTCCTTCGTCTCGTTTGCGCCAGTCGACTTTTATTAAAAGAGCCACGTGCTGCATGTTTCACCCCCGTGAGGTCCGTCCTCCGGACTGTTTACGACGGACGTACTGTAACACCTCCATACAGACCAGGTGTGCTGCAAGGATCAAACGCTGTCGTTACGTCCTGTAAACGGAAGCAAGCGCCTTCACGGAGAAAAGATAGCGCATGTTGTAAAGGTGGCAGACTAACACCAGCTTGTACGTCTGCTCCTTGATCTTTACATGCACAAGATGCAGAAGTTTAAATCAGTCTTCATAAAAAAAAAAAAAAAAAAGGGGGCCGCACATTAACCTTAAAAAGGCCGACGAGAGCTTCTGAGCCACACAAGGCTGCAGTGTTTCTCAGCGGTCGAGAGGTTTCACAAACAAGATAATTCAAGAGGAAGCCATTAGGAGGCGCACGTATCCATGTGCATGGGATTTGTTTTTGCCATGGCAACATTCAGAAAGTGCGTTTTTGATCGATATTTTACCAAAGATCTATTTCCAGACCACGTTAACATTTTAACACCCGCTGTTCAGCCTGTTGTGATAAATGATTCTATGCATCACGTGATACATGATTGTGAAAGGTTACGTGAATATGAACATGTAATACACACACAGGGCTGCAACTAATCATTATTTTTTTTTTTTATTATTATTATCGATGACTGTGCATTCTTTTCTCAGTGAATCCATTGATAGTTTTGTCTGCAAAATGTCACAAAACAAAAGTCTTCAAATTCCTTTTTTTAACCATCCATCCATCCATTGTAACCCCAAATATATTAAAGTTTATGATCACATATAACAATGAAAAGTTGCAAATCCTCACATTTGGGAAGCTGGAACCGGAGAGCGTTTGGACTTTTCACGTAAAGAAAGCCTGAAGGGATAAAATCGATTATCAATATAATAACAATCCTTTAAATCGGCTACTTGTTTCGGCTCTAATCGAGATATGAAACTCACTTTTTCCAGTTACGGTGGTCACTTTTAAGAGACAGCTCTGCACAGCACAGTTTGCACATTTGCAACCCTTAAAAATATGCCATCTCTTTATCTGTCAAGCAATCTGGTCGTCCATTAGTGTCATTTTTAAGTGCAAATACTTCCCATCCCTACAAGTAAATGGATTTCACTTATATAGCATTTTCAGTCTTAACGGTTCCCAAAGTGCTTCTACAGATTGGACTCACTCACACACACACAGATGGCGACGTAGCTGCCATGCGAGGTGCCGGCCTCCATCGGGAGCAACATAGGGTTCAGTGTCTTGCCCAAGGACACTTCCGACGCGTGGACAGGAGGAGGCGCGATCGAACCGCCAACCCTGGGATTAAAAAGACTACACAACATGCCTTCTGAGCCACGGCCGCCTCGCGTGTACTGTACCGGCTTCCTCTTGCCAAGCAACTGCTCAAGACGTCTGGCTGTAAACATGCAAATTCTGGTCACGAGTTGGAAAATGACTCCGGTTTTGAAGCAAAATTCCTCATCATAAATCACTGGAGTGAACATGAGAAGTAAATGCAGCGACACCTGCGCTGCCAAACACACGCCGCAATCATCCACCCAAACACACCCTCCTAATGTGGCTGCCAAAATAAGCTGCAGAAATGTCCCATCTCTCCCTCTGCCCGTCAGTGCCACTGCTGCCCGACATCAGTACTGCTGCCTGTTCTTCCAGCCCCACCACAGCATCCACCTGCAGGCTCCAGCTAGCGGGGTTTAAGATAGCTGCTCATCGCTCCCCGACATCCGATGGTGATGCCGGAGCCTGGACGCCAAACTCTAACTATGTTCTGCCGCTGTCAGAAACGTTGCAAAACGTGAGCTGCCTGACTGAACTGGGCCGACAGACTCGCAGCACATGTGAACGTGCCCTCTGCCGTGAGCCTGACAAGATTCGTTTCCGCACCACGCATCCACACATAAACCAGTGGACTTTTACCCTTTTGATATTATGTCCTTTTGTTTGCTTCGTTCCCGCTGATCAGACTTTTGCCCTCCCTTTGCTTTGCTCTCTCGTTTGCGCTGCCTAACCTTTCGCCTGCAGATCTGGCACAGACCGCTCGTTTTATTCTCAGCGGTGCGTCCCCATTGGCTAATGAGTTTTTGAATGACAGCTCGGTTTTGGGTTTTGGCGGACAAAGAAATTCCTAAACAGCGGCACTGGGCATTCACTACCCACCAGGTAACTCGTACAAGATTAAAGTTAGCTAGCGGGTAGGGAATGCCACTCTGCTGCACTAGCACAGACAACATACCGTATATGATCAATACTTACACTTTATTCTCGTGGGAATCCAGGAAATTTAGCTAGTGTTTAACTTTTGAGCTTACTGAGTTTTATTCCCTCCCAAATTCTCATTTTTCTTTTGATATTTAAAAAATGGTTGGATCAGACTGACACACGTCTGACGCCGTACTCCCCAGGGGTTCTGTGCCGTGTCGTGCAGGACGACGGCCGTCTCCCACACAGGCCGGCAGCGATCAGCCTTCGCTGCACCCCCACACTGCTGCCGCTGCAGGAGAGGAAGTATCTGCCTCACAAGCATTTAGCAGTGAAGCTGCCTGACTGACTGACTGCTCCAGTAAAGACTACCAGACAGCAGCCTGGCTATAATTAAGAAACAGTAAAGCACACACCTTGCGAGGGCTAAGGCTACCACTTGAGATCAAAGACCACCGGCCCCTCGACGACAGGCTTTTTCAGCAGCAACCGCCGGTTTGGTGAGTGTTTGATCTCGAGTCATGCGACCCTGCATGTTTTGCTTTTAGGCTGCAATTTAGGAGAAAAGGTGATCATCACCAACCAGTAAAGGTGAGTATAGTAGAATTGTATGGTACCATAGTGTAGGATAGTCAGTATTTGGTTTCCACTGATTCACCCCAAAATAACACTAATTTTTCAAAATGGTCTGTTTGAGGTGCCAACAGTGGTTTTAAAATCAGATTTTACATAATTGAAGGGTTTATTTTGTAGCCCGTTGTGGTCCTCACAGATTTTATGTCCCAACTCATCCAATAATATTGTTGTTTCCTGCCATAACAGGGTGCTGATGACAGAACTTTACAGTAATTGAAATCCTCTTGAATCCTCTCTGATGTTGACAGCTCAGAAAATAATTCCAGTAATAGAAAGTGAAGATAAGATAAGTAGTAAGCAAAAAAATTGAGAAACTTTACAGAGTTTTTGAGCTGCTGATATTTTTAAAAATCAGGCTTTATCTGGATTTTTGGTAATAGTCATAGGTTTTTTCAGATTATGTTTTAAAATCAAATTATGAATTGATGAATTCCTTGATTTTATTAGTATAATATAGTATAGGCTTTTTGGTTTTCACTGATATTCACCCAAAAACAATATATATATATATATTTTTAAAGCAGATCATTTTAAAATGATTTTTCCCAAACACACATCATGTGTTGTTTCTTGTTGTAAGATGGCACTGATCACTGCACTTTACGATAAACAAAGTCCTCTCGTGATGTTGACAGCTCCGAAATTACTTCCAGTGATAGAAAGTGACAAGAGAAATGGACGAAAAAGAACAAATGAGCTGCTGACTATGTACCAGTCTCCATTTGGGTTTCACTGATTATTGCTAAAAGAAAATAACCCCCAGATGTTATTTCAGTGCTTCAGTTTTATATCCCATTATATCTAAAATGTGTTGTTCCCTGTTGGAACAGAGGAAAAGCTTTAGCTTATTTCTTTACATAAATAAAAAACACTCCCCTTGTGACGTTGACGGCTTAGAAAATTAAGAGGAAAAGAAGACGACAAATGAGACGAGTATGTGCTTTAACGCAGGAAAGCACCAAGACGTATTTGACTTTTAAAATCAGATTTCATCCAGATTTTTGTGTCGTCGGTTGTCTTTTGTCCGATTTTGAGCTTTTTATTTGTATTTTTTTTATCATAACCACGGTAACCGCGAGCAGTACACAAGTGTGGTATCACACAGTGTTGTATGCAGCAGCAGCAGACTTTTCAAATCAGCACTCCTCCGGGATAAATGGACTGATCTTTGATGGCTGCTGGCGTCTTCAAAGTAACATCCTGCCACAACGGTATTTACAAAGCAAAACTCTCACATCCTGTGTGGCCCCCCTCTCAGGCCCGAATCTCCTGCGAGGTTCAACTATAAATGTCCTGGAGAGGCTTAAACTGCCCAAGTGATGAACTGCTTCCCCCCTGCTCCAATCAGAGGAAATGGCCAGATCCTGCAGTGCAGAGGAGTGACTTAAAGGCCAGACTTGCATTATCTTTGTCTAGGACGCGTGCTTGACACTGGCATTCCACTATTTTTAGAGATTATATTCAGGAGCTCACAGAGACTCAGAAAGAATGATGTAAATTAGTTAGAATTGGTTAGACTGCTTACAACTATATCTTTACATCAACCTTTTTTTTATACATACAGTTCATATTAGACAACTTAAAGAAGCTGGATAGCATGTTAGCAACTACAGCAGTTTGACATCCAGCCCCGTGAGAACTCACTACGTCGCCAATATTATCGCTGGATAAAATCAATAGGCTGATTGATAATTCAGTGGCCCTATAATATCTTCTAATGTCTTGTGATGTTTCCTGGCTCACTCACTTTGAATTAGTTATTGAACAAATTTACATTTCTCTACAGGCAGAGCTGAGACCTCTGTGATTGAGACAAAGAAAAGATTTAATAATTGAGTTAAACCTACACATTATGTGAATCCCGCAGCGGGGCTTAATCCTGGTATTTTTCGCTATTATGTGACATTTAAAGAGGCCGAGGAAATAAGCAGCAGATTAGTCAGTAATGAAAATAGTCATTACAAAAATGACTTTATTTGTTGTGCGACAACAACTGTTTACCAGGAAGCTCAAGAGCCTGTTTCAGGGCATATTTGGAGAAAAGGAAAAGGCTCATTTACCATTTTACTCATGTCTCATTTGGACTGACGCCACAGTCTTTATTCCTGTCTCACTCAAACTGTTTTCACACCTTCAGCCTCAACAAAAAAAGAAAAGAAAAAAGCCTTTTTCCGGTGGGTTTAAAGAAAAGTTTCAGATCTAGTTTTTATATTTAGTATTAGATTGAGGAAGCAGAAAACTGTCACGTTGCTATTTCTAATTGCGCAACCAGAGGCCATCTGAACTTTATTAACTTACTATTTGTCTGATAAAATACGATGGCAGGTATTGTTTTGAGCTTTGCATGGAACTTGAGTCTGTCGGCCTTCTTCTTGTGAATCAATCTCCCATCAAAAATAAAAAGACGGGTCAACATCAAACACTCGCTTCACTTTTTTCTGGCCTAAGCACCTGAGTGTCAGATCCTGCAGCCAGGCTTTGCATCTATGTTTCACCATGATGTAATTTAAAGTCCCAGAGGCTCTCTCACTCAATATCAGCCTGTCCTTTTGTGCTTTAAGTGCAGGGCAGTGCTGCCTTTTGATATGCGGCAGTGAAGGCTGCACTTGATGTTGCAGCCAGGTTTTAGCATATATATATATATGGTAAGAAGATAACAGCGGCGCATTTACTATCTTCGTATACTCTGATCTTTTGGAGCCAGTGGTCAGATTATCTTCCTGGGGTTGTTGTTTTTTTCTTCCAGTCAGTGATTCAGACTGTCACGCTGTACTGCAGTGCAGCCTGACTCAGCAGCCTACCGCTTCATCTGTGAAACTTAAAACTAAACTATATAATCAAATACAAACTTGTGCAAAGATTACCGGTCACCTGTGGCGCACTCCTCCAACGAGATGCATGCTCAGCCTTGCTAACAGCATCTCTTCCGACTCCCAGCATGTTTTAAATGGAGAATATCAACATCTGGCCTCCAATTCAGAGTCCAATCCCATGCAACACGCTTAAGAATCATTTTATGCATCAGTCTATCCTGTCGTTTAACCATAATCAGTGTGCTGCCATCTGAGATCTGAACCCAGAGGATAAAATATGATATGTATAACTGTCATGACTGTTTGACGTGTTTTCTACACCTGTGAAAAGTGTCCCACCACTAGTGTGGCTAACAGATCCACTGGAGAGGAATCAACCACAGCGTCCAATTCTCTGATGAAGGCTTCAATCTGAAACATGTCGGCAGATTTGTCGGCCTGTTTGTTGTAGATCATATTCACCAAACATGAAGTGACTGCCTCACTTTTTATTACCAATCTCTGACTTTTTGTTCTTGTTTGTTGGGGGGGACAAACAGATTGCAGCTCAGCAGAAATCCAGCGCTGCAGTAGCACACCGGTTCGCTCTTTGGGAATAAGCTACACTCGAGAAAACAAATCTGGAAACAGAGAGTAGTCTGTAGTAGGATTCATTTACTGTTGGTTCAGTTTCCTCAGCAGAATTGCTGGTAATAATAAAAAGATTAAATAACACCAGCTCTATCTTGATAACATGTTGATCCTGAATGAAGACCAGGAGTCATGAGTTACAGAGATGTTTCGTTTCACCTACTCTAAGAGATTTTGGCCCAGGTCATTCCCCAATTACTGCTCAAGTGTTTTATGAGGGGCGGTGGGAAGGATAGGGCTGCAGACGTTTGTGGCGCACAAAGGGAACTCGTGTTTTATGTTGGGAAAAGGCTGGGGGTAAGATCCGTTGGGTTTGTGGGTGCAATGGATGGCCACTCACCCGCGACAAACTTCTGCACAAAAAGCTATTCCGTCTGCCCGCCTGAAGAATATCCTTGAAAACAGTGTGCTGTAAAAATGTCGAGTGCTGACGTAAAAGAAGGCTAAACTCAGGAGTTACGGACATCTTAAATCCATTAGTGTCAGTCGATAAGGTCATGACACTTTTGTAATACAAAAGACAGGGTTTGGGGGGGTGGGGGGGTAAGGAGCAAGGAGCTTTATGGACGAGGAGGACTTACCAGTCCGTCACAGTTGTTAATGGCAACCGCAGCCCCGGGGACGTCTGTGATGTCACCGATAAAGGTGCAGTCAGTCTTAAGCAGCTCACGATGCAGTATCCTCTCCTTTCCACTGGTGGGTTCAGTCTGGTTGGCGCCTGCACTGGCATCGCCAGTGCTGTCGGTGACGTTCCCGAAGCCTTGCACCTCATCGTGCCACTCCACGATCGCGCCCGGGGCGACCAGCCTGTAGTTTGGGCGCAGGCGGAGGTGGAACTCCTTACCGAAGGCGGAGATGTTGAAGAAAAGCGTCTGTGCGGATTCGCCAGAAGAAGACGCCTCCCTCTTGACGCGCTGCTTGTGAGTGGCAGAGAGCAGGTGCGACAGGTAGTGTCCATGAGAGTCGGTGCTGAAGGGAGTGACGAGGCCGTATTCCTTCAGTCGGCTCCTCAGCTGGTCTGTAAAACAACGCAGTGACAATGAGCTCTTTTTGTTCCAAGGTAGACAAAACAACAACACACTACTGCTACTACTGTTTGTGAAATAAGTTACTTTTTCAATGTACTTTACAGTCCAAATGTTCACGTGATGTGAAATGAATACAAGTCTGTGGCTCCGTGCAGCAGAGCCCTACAGCGTTGTGCTTGAGTTATTATTTTTGACTGGGATCTAACTAAGGTTGCAACTGATATTTATTTCTTAACATTAGGTCTTTCCCAAGGCTTTAGGCCATGCTATTACAATAATCAATATTACTATCATCCTCATCATCATCATCATAAAAAAAAAAAAAAAAAAAGACTGTGCTGGTGTGAGCATAGTGCTACAGGCAGAGGTGAGAGGATGATCTGCAAACCAGGACGTCTTCGCCAAAAGACACTAGAATTAGCACAATGCTACACACACATGTACCTGGAGCTTGCACGTGTTTGATCGGACTTTTTGCCGGACGACCCTTCGTTTCTTTGCAATGGCACCCAACATGTGCCAATCCATTGGTCTTTGAAATTAAAAAAAGTTTTTTTTGGGGGGGGGCTATCATCGTTCTACACATGGTCTCGTTCTCCTTTACAGATGGATCAAAACTGATGCCAAAGCCTCTTTTAAGCCACGATGCTGTTAGAACTACAGGCTGAAGCATTTCAGTTAGAGAGCGTGGAGAAGAAAAACCTCCCTTTCCCGACGTTCCTGAGAAGCTGTGGCTGCATTTGACGCCATTAAATGTCCAAACTAAATAACCACAAAAATATGCGTCCCACACTGGATGGTAATCAACATCATCTTAGCATAGTGCATCATTCAGCCGCAGGCCCTTGTTCCTTGGCTAATTTGTGGTCAACTCAATTGTACGAGGATATCTGTGGGCCTTGAAGCACTCTCAGTTTAAAAAGGAAATTTCCAGCCAGGCTTGGTTTGCTTTTCCAAATGTGTGCAATGGCAGACACACTCATAAATCTTTGGTTGGAAAAACGTTTTTGCATGAATGTCGAAACCTTGTAATTATCTTGTAGGTTTTGACTAGAAGACATTCGAACAGGTGTCAATGGTGAAACTCAAATTACACGTCTGAGGAAATTACATGCTTTACAAATCACAGTGTGCGAATGTGTGAAGCTTTTCAGCACGAAAAAACATGCGTCATGCAGCCGATTGTATGATGCTGCTGATAAAATGACACATCAAGCGGTGACGGTTCAAAGCGGCTGGATGGCACCGACTTTGATAGTTTACACAGGTATGGAAACATCGAGCGCTTCCATCATAACTCCACAACCAAAGCAAACTGCAGACGCGTGTCTGGTTCTGGACATGCAACATCCTTTTTTCTTTTTTAACCTCGCAGTCACAACCTGTTGACTTTCTGCAAACATGGACGGCAGCTAGTCGAGTCAGTCTGATGCGATACGTGAAATGGTTGTGCAACATGCGTAGGGTTATATGCGAAAAGGTTATAGAGCCATGGGTCCAAGAAGTAGCTCTGTTCGTTAGTAACTCAGGAGCCATTCCTCCAACTTTCTGCACGTCCTTCTACTTTAGTTAGACCTACAGCGCGCGTGCATCTTTATCTTTTCTTAATAATAAGCATAAAATAATAAGCAACAATCAAGAGTTCAAGAAAAGAAAATCTTTAGTAATCATTTATTTAAGTTATAATCCTTCAGATTTTCATGACGTAAAAAAAACCATTTTTGATACTATTTGTATTCAGCATTTCCACTGAATGCATTCACATTTACTAATTATCTCTCTACTTTGTCGATGGTGGCTGAGTCCACCATTCCCGCGCTGATGCAGCTTGCCTACCTGAGCATGGAGGATCCACAGGAAAGCGACGCGTCACTGATAACTCTTTACAACGTGTCAGAGGTGTATTAAGTTACTTCCTACAGCTGCTGCTTCACATTAAAAGCGTTCAGGTGGCAAAACAAAGGGGGGGGGGGGGGGGGGGTTTTTTTTCAAAGTAGCCACAGGAAACGGAGATGCGTTTGTCACTGTGGTTAGTGCAGACCGTGATCATTCTTCAGAAACGCACCTTCGAAACAAGGCAACGGCCATTTTTGTCTGTGGATCCTTTAAAAATGTTTGCAAGGGAGTGACGGAACAAGGAGGAGCAGCCACCGTGACCTGTTAGATGACAGGCAACAGGCTGCACACCTCCAACTCAGATCACACCACTGCAACGTTTCCTCGCGACGCTCTACAACGGTTTCTCAGGGTTGATGCACTCTAGCACCGCCCCCCCTCTTAGCACGTCCGATGAATAAACTCTGATTTGACTTGGGTTCGGTCCAATCACAGACAACAAGCGTTGTCCCTCCCCATCCGTAGTCTGAAATGCTGTGTTCTGACCTTCAGGGCCACCCTACAATTTTGAGTTGAAACAATTTTGTAAATCAAATGCTACGGCCTCCACAGTCACCAGATCTCTCCGCCTTCACCAAAACACCAAATGAGGGAATGTCTTTTGGAACAACGACGTCCATCCCTCCAGTAGGGTTCAGAAAGTTCATACCAAGAAGCGCCGAAACTGTTCTGGAGGCTTGTGGTGATCCAGCACCTTACTAAGGCACTTTACGTTGGTTTTTGCCACCAACATGTATGGACACCTGTACATCTTACAGAGGCCTGACACGCCATGCTGACCTCAAAGGACAAGCTGACAAGCACTTTGTTAGAGCACTTAGCCCTGTGGATGACAAAAAAAGATGCAACTTAACCAGGAAACTTGCTTTGCTTTGCACTCGTTCGGCCTTCACGCGATGTGATCATTAGCACAATCGACGCCCCTGGAATCGCCATGTAAGGCTGCCTGATATCTTCCATTTGTGGGAAGGTTTTGCTCGCAGAAATGTCACCGAAGAGTAAAACGAGCTTCACGCAGCGAAGCTTCAAGACCTGCAGGTGGAACTCTAAGAAATTTAGGATTTAATTGTTCTTTTTACAAAAACGTGCCTTGCTTAAAGCAAAGCAGTCCAGTCAGAGAGATGAATAAGACCATACACGTAGGTTTCTCCTGCCAAAATACGCCAAGAGAATCTGTACATGGCTCGTACGACAGGCCTGCACCCCTCAGGATCTCGAGAGAAAGCTTATTTTACATATTTTGAAAGCGACAGGTTCTCGCAAATCACCCAGGAACAGAAGTACGTCCGTGCGGGTTGCTCCTTGCATGAGACTTTGACTTGTGGGAGAGGAAAAGATCGGGAGGGGAAACGTTAAGCGACACCACACTTAATGGGCGAAGTAACTGCTTTTACAAGGCTGACGGCGGCCAAGAAGAGCCGACGGTGGCAAACTGCAGGCGACGGGCGGCCACAGACGCCCACCGCGGTCCAGCTGGCAGCCGTCGCCTTGCTGTGCAAGGGCCCTTGAGGTGCTCAGAAGATAACTGCGGGTGCAACAGGGTCCTACGTGGACGCTGTTGCAGCTCACTTGTTTCTGGGCCTCAGAATGGAGAACAGATGTGCAGGGTTCAGAAGTGGAATTTTCTTTCCTGTATAACAAAGCCCTTGAAGCGGTTCGCTCGTGTAATATAAGCGCGCGCGTGTGTGTGTGTGTGTGTGTGTGTGTGTGTGTGTGTGTGGCAGCAGAGGGTACACAGCTCCTCACACACAAACCCCCCCACTCTGATCTCAGTGCACCAAGGTTGTTCTCCTGGAGGTCTGATCTCCAACAACTTACGTCCAAAGGTGGAGAGAAGAAGTAAAAAATAAATAAATAAAAAGGGGAGAGGAGGGCGGGGGGGGGGGACTTACCCTCTCTATCTACTTCACCAGCCTGTAAGAGGGAAACATAAAAAAGCCCGTTAGATGCGGTGGAAGCCAGAAGGAAATCAGAACGTGAGTCTTGAGACGTCCAGCTGCCTGTAAAACATCCGACGACAAGAAGAAGAAGAAGCCACAGATTCACGTGTCTTATGTAACGTGCGACACTCGTGCAGCGTCAACATGCACAGAGCCAAGCGTCTGTCTGTCTGTCTGTCTGTCTCTGTCTGTCTGTCTCTGTCTGTCTGTCTGTCTCTGTCTGTCTGTCTGTCTCTGTCTGTCTCTGTCTGTCTGTCTGTCTCTGTCTGTCTGTCTGTCTGTCTCTGTCTGTCTGTCTCTGTCTGTCTGTCTCTGTCTGTCTGTCTGTCTGTTTGTCTCTGTCTGTCTGTCTGTCTGTCTCTGTCTGTCTGTCCCCCGACCGAACACTTACCTTGTCAGCTGAAGTCAACAGACATCCTGCCAGCAGGAACGCTAGTGACAGGACAGCAGCCATCACGAGTCTTTAAGTGATAAATAAGAATAAGAAGAAAAAAAAACTTTATCCCGACGTCCGAAATTAAAATACCAAGAGGAGGTGGAGGTGGTGGAGGTGGTGGTGGGGGGGAGAAATCGGGAAAACTCTCTACGCGAGCGTGACCCGGCTCATTCAAGAGTTGTCAAAGTGGATGTGCAGTTCAAAAGACACCCACCCACCCACCCCCCCCCTCCCAAAAACATAAAGCATAAAATATAACAATCACACACATGAAGCAGTTAAAGTTTCATTGAGTCGGGAGCGAGTCAGCCTGTCAGTGGTTTTCTGTTGACTGAGTTTCTCCAGACGGGTTTCTCGGTGGAGTTAGCAGGACAGCCGCGCCGCCCCCCCGCCGCCGCCCGGCGGCGGGGGGGGCGG
>JAVQJF010072191.1:0-30276 GCA_036023855.1 Gadopsis marmoratus
GTGGCCAACTGCTTGGCCACACACACACACACACACACACACACACACACACACACACACACACAGACACACAGACACAGAGAGAAGCATCAGACTTGATCCCATCTGTCTTTCAGCCCATACTCCATCTTTCCGGAGCGTCACTCTGTCTTCGTGTCCACTCTCCATCTTCACACACTCACTCCATCACCCCCGGGGCCACCTATGGCACGTACACACACAAACTCAAAAGCCTTGGTTTATGATGGATACAGCCTCTAGCTCGTTGTGCGAGACCCGCTGTGTGTGTATGTGTGTGCCTGTGCGGTTGGCATTGACTTAGTCTATGTTGTTTATGTTGCAAGAAAGAAAAATATGGGATGTTGACTCCATTTTGATACTAGTATTCTTTCTCTTCCAGCTGAGACACCTGGGTAATGACGAGGTCCACATTGTTTGGTCGGAACATTCTAGAGACTACCGTCGAGGGATCATCCCTACCGAGTTTGGAGACGTGCTAATTGTCATCTACCCCATGAAGAACCACATGTACTCCATCCATATTCTCAAAAAGCCAGAGGTAAAAAAACACTGTTCTACATTTCGACACTTGACTCAAACTGACAGTTGTCAATATTTTATGCAATTATTCAGTACCTATGCATTGCCGTGTTTCCCCATAATCCTTATCATTGTGTGACAATGCCTCTGAAATAGCAGGTCATTTAAACTCAGACATAAAAATAGTCTCCCTCTAGGTTGTGGAACTGGAAGCGTAGTGTGTATCACTGGACAGCCAGTGACATTTTTGCGTGGCACGGCTCTATGGATGGCTCTCCTGGAACTATTAAATGACTTTTCATGGTCCCTAGAGGATGAATCCTACTGACCTTTCCTCTAGTGCCGTGGTGAGGTCAACGTTTATAATTTTCAGTGAAATGTCTCAACAGGATGAATTGTAATAACCATGGTGATCGCTTAACTTTTCATTTAGTGTCATCATCAGGTGACCATTTTAATTTGTCCAGTACTTTTCTGCAAAACTGACAATCCCCAGCATCCTCAGCTGTACTTTGTGTTTAGTGCTGATTAGCAAATGTTGGCACGCTATCGCACTAATCTCAGATGGTGAACATGGTAAACATACAAACTAAACATCAACAATTAAGTAACAGACACATATTTTCAGAACTTACCAGGTAGTCCAACTTCCTCGCTTACTCTACAGGGTATATCCACAGGGCCTTAAAAAGTATTAAAACGTCTTAATCGACATTATATGAGGTATTATTTTTTGGAACATAAAGTCAGACAGACTGTCTAGGCCTAAATGATTTCATATAATTTATGGCCAATGTTGTATTTATTAGACCAAATAGAAATGTTTGTTAATGAAAATGTTTTGTTAATGTGAGAAAGGGTGTGAGTATGTGACTATTGTTACTTTTAATACACCCTGCCTTTGGGTTAGTCACTTCTTTAATAAATGTACTGGTATAGTACTGTGAATGTAAGTTAAGGTGTGTTGCTGATAACCAGTTACAATTTGTGCTGTTGCAGTCTTAAAATATGTAGTAAAGGAGTCTTAAAAGGTATCAAATTTAACTTCAGGATTCCTGCATATACCCTGCAAAAAGATTTGCTTTGCCGTTGGATTGCATGAGTGAGACAGATTATTACTGTGAATGTGGTCACTATGTGTAATAAACAGTAGAGCTAATGTAGACAGACCAATCAGTTATTCAAATGAAAGTGTTTATAGTCACATAGTAGACGGCATCATGTCACACTTCCATCGATGAGTGAGTCTTTATATTGTATGGATATGGAGTTGGGCAGGAAAATAAATTGTGAACATGCACAGTGTTTTGGTTTCCTACCAGACTACACAGATATGCATCCAGATTATTGAATAACAATCCTAGAGAGCCTTGCCCTGAGTCTTGCTGCTCTGGTTAATGTATCAGTCTAAAACACACAGACATTAATACCACAGCACTGATAGCATAATTCCATTTCAAACAAGACCTAACACAATAAAATGCTGTTTTTTCTGTATGACATAGATACCAAAGCACTAATAACATAACCTTATTCTGTTTCATTCATTCTACAAGCAAAAATATTGAATTATGGTGAATCCAAAAGCAAGTTAGATGAGATGTTCTCCTTGTTGTCCTCCTGAAAGCACTGTATTCAGCCATAGAGAGCATGGCTTGGAGATCTGCTCTACAAATTATAGTGGACAAAGGAAAAATCCACAACAAAATAAATTCAGTTAAAAGCCTGACATTATTCTCTTTGGTGGATTCCACAAGCAAAGTATAGAATTAAATCAGAAAGCCATAGCCTGAATCTAATAGAATATGGTTTAAAAAAAAAAGCGGTCATGTCATTGCTTGTCAAGCTTGCTCCTCTAATGCCCAGTGGCTCCCAGAGATGACATAATAATACCTAGTCTTTGAGAGGGTTCCATAAGCAGTAGGTTCGTAATTAATTATAAAATAAAAAAGTGATAGTGATTTATTTTTTTCTGCTTGTCTTTATGTCTGTAGGTGCCATTCTTCGGTCCGCTGTTTGACGGGGCCATAGTGGACATGAAGATTTTGCCCACCATGGTCAGAGCCACAGCTATCAATGCCAGTCGAGCGCTCAAATCCCTCATTCCCCTATACCAGAACTTGTATCCTTTGACAACCCAACTCAAAATTATGCAAAAAGTCAATCCGAAGCCTTAAGGTTGGTCATAAAAGCCTCTATTTATTGTTCCTCATTGCCAGCTTTTTAAAAGTTAGTTGTTTGGAGGCTCTTTAGCTACTTTAACCTGTTGTAATATATCTGCACCATTGTGTTGGCTGTTGAAATCCTTGCACACATGTGTGTGAGTGTGAGCGAGAGTGTTGGCTATCACTAAGCTCAAGTGTTAAGAATAGCAAATCAATGTCCAGTGGTGTTTGGCTTTCAGAATATAAGTGCTGGTGTGATGGAGCTGTATTTAGTTGGCTCTGAAGTGCCATATATCAAGTGTATGTTTGTTGTGCAGGGCCAAGCAGACAAAGTTGGGATACACACAGCTTGTGTGTGTGTGTGTTTGTGTGTGCCGCGTGTGCCCGCATGCATCTGTGTGTGCAGGAGAGAAAGAGAAACAGACAGGCATGCATACAGTCTGTCTGCTTGATCCAATGCGATGGTAGTTTGGATGGATCAAGCCCAGCGGTCAATACTTATCGATGACCCTCCTCTCTAACGCTGTCTCTAAATGAGGGGCTTTGCTCTCTAGTCTCACACACAGCCATGCACGCCCACGCAAACTCAAGTACAGACATGTGTCCACACGGATACACACTCTAACAAACACAGGCAGGCGATTACACTCACATGGACACAAGCCAATCAGCAGCACAGTAATGCAAGTGCATCCACATACGGACATGCAGATTCATGCAGTGCTGGATAAGAAGTTCACACACACAGACACACACCTCCCTCCTGATCATTGGAATGTCTTCCAAGCAGCACATAAAGCAATTTGAATTCCTAATGATACTGTCTTCCTGTCCTTCTGTTCTTTTCTTCTTTCCCTTCATGTCTTCTCCTTGTATTCAAAGACGTTCCATTTATTTGCATTGCAATAGGACCAGGTTTACGATTGCACCTGGGATTGTCGACTGTATAAATTTTGGTTGAACAACAGAAGCAGTGCAGAAGACGCGGTGTAGTCATCTCGAGCAGGTGAAGATCAAGCCAACTGTAACCTGGCGTCACGTAAGGCATATATGCACAGTGTTCGTACAAAGTCTTGAAAGTTGGGAAAATGCTTTAATATTAACCGTTATGTTTTCAAGGTTAGGAATATGCTTTAATTTGAATGTACTCCTTAGAAAATGCTTGATTTTCAACATAATCTGGTGCTTCATCATCTACACAACTACACATCCTGGGATCCAAAAATCTTTTAATGTTTTAAAGGAAATGAGCCCGTAATCGTATTTGTTTGTCTCCTGGCATTTATAGAAACTACTGCTGTCTGCGAAGTGTAAGTTGGTGGATTTAGTTTTTTTTCGGCCTCAAAGTTTTATCATGAAACTATTACATAGCATAGAACTACTACCACTGACGTGCTTGATTGATGGCACAAGTTAAATTATAGTTAAACATCTAAGTGTTTTAACCCTGTATGTGTCAGCAGAATCCAAAGCACGAGTGGATAAATCATTCTTCTCTAGGGCTTAATATCCATACGGATTTCCCATTATATTTTTCTACTTTTGCCATTATGGCCATGAAGTTGGCATTCAAGGGGTCTTTAAAAGTCTTAAATTTAGCTCGGAGAACCCTGGAGTTTTTTGGTAAAAACATTGATCAGTAGTTAAACTAGTGGTCAAAATTCCTTTTTTGAAATGCTTTTTCTTACCCATGACTGCCTCCTCTTTTTTTTTTTTTTTTTCCCAGTCATTATTTTCTTTGTATCTCACCTTAATTCTTTCTCAGCATCTCTCCTTCACTGTTCTCTCTTTACTTTTCACCTCTTGTCCTTCATCTCTATTTTCTCTTTCCCCCTCTCTTGTCTAACCTTCTCCCCTCTCATTCTCTCTCAACCCTTGTCGTTCTCCCTGTCCCTACACACAAACCCTCCTCTTTTCAGAGACATAATATGAGTGTTGCTAGCCAAGAAGGTGGAAGGAACGTGGGGAAAAGGGGGGGAGTGTGAAGAAGCCATTTTGCACGAGGCTGTGGCTCATACTTATTGCATATGTCTCTGCCTCTGTGTGTATTTTTGTGACTCCCGCAATCTTGGGTGAGTGTGCAGACATGTAGACATCTTTACTTTCTTTGTTTGTGCATTTTCCTGTGTGTGTGCGTGCACTTGCCTGGTGACACATGTGTCGCGCATGCTCGTTTCGAGGTGTTTGTGTGTGTGTGTGTGTGTGTGTGTGTGTGTGTGTGTGTGTGTGTGCGTGTGCGTGTGCGTGTGCGTGTGCGCGCGCGCGCGCGCGAGTGTCCTGGTGTGTATTGATTGGTGGTAGCAGCAGGTCGATGTCTCTGACAGGCTGAATTACAGTAATCAGTCATTATTGACTCCCCATCTCTCTGCTTCACACCACCTCTCTCTTCTCCTCTTCTGTCCCTCCACCTCTCCATCCCTACTCTGCCCTCCCCTTCTATCGCCTCTCCTTTCTTTCCTTTTCTCTTTTCGGTCTCTCTACTTCATGTGTCTATCAACACCCGTGTACGTCTTTTTGAGCTTGAATTTATTTTTATTTTTGCATCGCTCTGTCCAGCTTATCATCATTTCTCTATCTCCCTCTAATTCTGTCCCTGTATTTTCTCTGTCTAACTCTCTTAACTCAGTGCATCTCTGTTTCGTCCTCCTGTCTCTGTCATATTGTCTGTTTTTTCTCTTTTTCAGATGTCTTTGCTTTTCAGACTCCATTCAGTTTTTTAAAGAGTTTCATCTTCTTTCCTGCTCGTTCACATTGTCCTCTGGAACTCTGACATCACCATGTAAAAACAAGGCTTAACAGTTGTTTCAACTTGTACGTCTGAATGTTAGGGACAACAAATAAGATGATACAATACATTGCAATGCAATTTTTTGTATTTTGTAGTATTGTACCTGAAGACAATGAAGCAATAATGACACGATAGAGCAGTAACAGAAGTGGAGCCTTATAGATTAATAAAATACATAGCTTTTAACTTTTTTTGTTTGTTAAAGGAGACCAGACATTCCTAGAGATTAGCAGACATGAGGCTTTAGATGCCCTTGTGTTACACTCAAGTGCTGCATCAAGCTTTGTTTCTGATGCTGAGCGCTGCATTGTATCCTCATAGAGGGGCCGACACAGAAGCACATGGGGGAAGAGAGATGGAAAGAAGGCTGGCAGGGCTATGTGTGTCAGTTGTTAACTGGCATTTTTCTCTTTTTTCTTTTTCTTTCTCTGTCTGTCTGTCTTCCTCCCTCCCTCTCTCCCTGTCTCCTGGCCCTCAGGGCGGTCCATCTGCCTTTTCTCTCTTTCTCTGATCTTTCATTCACCATGACTAGAGCCATCCAACAGCACACACACACACACACACACATTCAGAGTGCCAGGATGCTGGGGCAGCTGTGTGTAAGCACAGCTCTATCTCACATATCAGCTCATTGCAGCAAGAAAAATCAATCCAAGACTCCCCAACACATGCACACACACACTCTGCCCCTCTCCTTATAGCCCTCACTATATTCACATGTCACAATGAAATTAAACACAAACTGGGTTTTAAAACTTCTCTAACCTCTGATAACCTGTACACACGGCAGCAAACCTTTGGTCAGTCTAGAGAAAGATGAACTCCTCCTGTAGCGCGCATATTGGAATCAATCCCTCTGAACTCAGATTAGGCCGGATGAAAGTAAGGAGCGGACTGCTGCGTGATATATTGGTGTCAGTCACCACTCCTTAAGCAACTGCAGAGTTGCTGAACCTGATACGGGTCATATCAGAAAAATGTTTCCAATTTTGTACCTCACAGAGTGTAATGGAGGCGCTCCAAGATGGGAATTTTAAGACTGAGACACTCAGCCCTGATTTATCCAGTAAGACAAGAAAAACTGATATTCTATTTTTTATTTTATTGTCAGATCCCATGAAAAGACCAAAACAAACAATGACTTGAGCCCATTAACTTACTACTGATATATCTTATTCCTCTGTGTCATAGAGCTCCATTGTTGTCCAGAAACTATTAAAAACGCATCAGTGAGCCACACTTGTTATTGTGAGCACACGTGTGAATTAATCGCAGCTGAAAATAGTCCCCAACAAAAGCACTTTTTATTCCAGTTTGAGTAACATTTGCTTAAAGCTTACAGTGCCCAGTTATTTTAAGATATTGGAGAGAGTTATTAAAAAAAAGAAACTATAGATTTGTGAGTCTTTTGAAAAAAAAATGTAACATCCTAATTAGGAGTGTTGGAGTGCCACAGAAAATAAATCAGGAATAGAGTAACGCATTGTTGGTTCTAGTCTTTTCATAGTATTTGTTAATAAGAAAATGCGCTTAATTCTAGGAAGTAAATGACTTAATTAAATAAGTATCAGGTAATAAAGGAATGTTTTTTTTCCTTAATTGTACCACGATGATTACAAATCAACCGATAATAGTGTCAGAGCATTTTAAGAGTAGTTAGCTTCCATATCAAATTTCATTTGAAATATGAAATGTGGGTGTGACACACCAACGTACCATGCTGTGGCTTTTTGATTTTGATATATGAATACAAATGAATTTTCTGTATTTATTTATTTTGGCTTATTTTGCTAAATAGGTGCACAATATGACCAGGGATGTGATTAGGGAACAGGTTAAAAAGGCATTTCTCATTTAATCTCGACTTTAAAACGCAACATAAAACCATATATATCTCCTTACCAAAATTGGTTCTTAATGCTGCTGTTTCAGTTTCCTATTCATGTGAACATAAATCTATGTAAAAACAAAGTTTAAAGTTTAATTTTCAAAGCTTGTAAAGTGAAACTTCAAGTAGAGTCAGAGTTGTTTGAGCAGAGCTACATATTTGTATGCGATAGGTGTTGGTGTGTGTGTGTGTGTGGGGGAGTACATATAAGTTGGTGTTTAGTGTACAAGTGTGTGCGAAAGAGCAAGCTGTGGCCATCCTCCATCTGCTCCTGGGTGATTGTGGTTCTGGGGAACAATGTTGGAGAGACACTAAGCTGTTACACACACACACAAACTAGTTCCAACAAGTAAGTGTGTGTGTGAATGAATTTTTAAATGTATATCACCCCTCCACTTGTATGTATTTCATGAGTGTTTGTTGTGTGTGTGTGTGTGTATACATGTGTATATATATTTCAATCAGGATTAGAGCTAGTGTGTGTTTGTTTGTGTGTGTGTGTGTGTGTGTGTGGGACATCCCCTCTAGTAGTTGATTGGCAGAGATAGCTGCACTGAGGCTGGGGTCAGCATATGGCTCAGTGTGATAGTGATGCTGTGTTTGTGTGTGTGTGTGTGTGTGTGTTTGTTTTCTGTGCATGTGTGTGTCACTGCTTTTCCCTCTCTTTCACACTCTGTTTCCAGCAAAATGATGGCAGCTCTGGGCATGTAGCGCTATTATCCCCCATATCCACACACGCACACACATGCGTGCACCAAAAGCAGCCAAACGCCTAGCGGCCTGCCTGGCTCCTCTTTGCCAGCTCCCACAATAGAGCCCATTGTCCCAGTGAGGCTACAATCTGCTGTCTGTGACAAGGAGTGTGTGCTCCTCGCCATGGTAGAAAGGTGAGGGCAAAATCTTACAAATTGAAGACATTTTGTTATTGCTGATGCTGAAATGGGGTCATGTTATCCTTAACCTCCTCTGAGCTCCGCTACACCCGTCAGCCATGGAAGGAGCACTGCGTTTGACATAAAAGAAAGCTGCACTGACACCTGTCCTCATTGAAATTTCTGATGTTTCATAAAAAATATTTCCAGGTTTTTGTTTTTTTTTAAATTGGATTAATTAAGAAACATAAATCAACATACGACCACTACAGATGCAATTGTCAGGACATTGCATCTTTTCGAGTGAGAAATAAAGCTTCTGCTTATTGTATGGATGAATATAAATACGTTTTAACCATCTGCTCCTCAGCGCTCTGTGAACAGCTATGCTGGCAAAAAGCCCTCCACACTGAGTGGTATTTGATGCTTTGATGAAAATACAGTTAGGATTAGGTTACGGGGTGTGTGTATTGGGGGTTTGGAGTAAGGAAATTAATGTGTTGTGTTTGTGTGTGTGTGTGTGTGTGTGTGCGCGTGCAGGTGGGGGTAGGTGACTGGTTAATTGTTTCCCATCGGGTAGATAGAGGAAATGAAAAGAAAGGAGTGAGGAGGAGGGGTCACGGCTAATCTCTTCCACTTCTCCTTGGGGAAATGTGTGTGTGTGTGTGTGTGTGTGTGTGTGAGAGAGAGGCTTTCCGGTTCTCAGTCTGTTTCACAGGCACATTTTAGCACTATGGTCTTTGACATGTTGGCGTATAATGAAATTAGACAGATGTTACAGTGAGACTGCTATTATGTGGATATATTATGTCTGAATTATAGATCACGCTCTTATTTTTCAAGATCAACATGAAGAAAATGTCACCTTCTCAGCTGACTTAATGAAAGTGAATTGAAGCCCTTGAGGGTTTACAGTAAAGCGGGTGTGTGCTATAGTGTATGATTGCGCAGAAAATCTCCTGGATCAGGTCTACAGGCTCTTTATTACATGATAAAAATATAAAATTACCCAAACACTTTGTTGCATTGATTTAAAAGTGTTTTGCTATGCATGTGTACACAAATTTCACTAGAACTTTTCTCATTACAGCAAATTACAGCATTACCACACTACTCCAGTATTTTATAATACATTGACACCTTTTGAAAATGCTGCTGACCTCGTTTGTAGCGAGGACAAGTGGAAACGGAGACGTTTTAAAACGATGACGCAGACACCCGCATTCACTTCCTGATTGGGTCTTATCAGCCACGACATGTCCTTCCCTGATTCGTCACAACCCTCTCACGTGACCTTTTTCCAGAAGAAAACAATCGACATCAGACTTGACTACCCGGGTTAATTCAACATGGATAATGAATCGCAACGCTTACAGTAACTGTTCCCACCTGGTCGTCGGTCCAAGCAGAGATCTCTGCTCTTACCTTTCTCTGCTGTTGTTGTAGTATTTAATGAAACTAAGCAACTAACCCCAGAATAGACTATTTGCTTCCTGTGTACACAGGCACATGCATTTCCAGGCGAGTAGTATGGATGGAGATTGCATTTGTTTAAAAATGCTGTTTTAGAATGAAAATGTATTAGTGTGGGTGTAACCTTAGACAATAGCCTTGGACTCTCAGCTACTGGCAGGAGTGCGTGTCACAGAAGCTAAAAAGCATTGATGTTTCAACTCGGTGTAGCAGTGAACTCAAGATACACGTCTATTTTAGGTATTCGCCACCACGCACACGCAGATGTCTGAGACCTGCATTATCAAAGAGAAAAAGGCAAATTGCGGCTTAGTGAGGAGTATTACTTTAGATATTGCTCATGTTCTATGATAGGTTTTTTTTTTGTGTCTAATTTCCAAAATATATGATTCGTGTAATGACGGAGCGTGTCTCCGTGTGTGTTTTCTGTGCCCACGTACACACCATGTCACAGAGAGCTGTGCAGACACATGAGTTGTAGCCATCAGTGGCTTGATCACACCTTGTTGGAGCAGACCCCCCTCTGACTGGTAAACAAGCTAATCTGTAGTGTGTGTGTGTAAATGCGTGAATGCACTTGTTGGCGGGGTGTGTGAATGTAAGTATGTTTTATGTGACAAGGTGTTTAAGATTCATGGTGGGATGTCACAGATGACCAAGACTGTGGCAGAGTGCAGCAAACTGCGTGTCATGAAGTCCAATAGCCAACTTAATTTTGGCCATTAAAAGATGGAAAGAGGAGAATGGTCTTCACAGGCTGGGAGTAGGGGGTGTTAATAGATAACTGCTGATTAATCAGTTAAACAATTTGATGAGAAGAAATAAACATATTAGCCAACAGCTAATGAGTGTAAAGTGTCACGGTCTATTACCGGCAGGTGTTTTTCAGTAAGTAGGCGAAGTAATTACGTCATTATCAATTAATCTACTGATTATTTAGTAGATTAATAATTTTGCCAGAAAATTGTGACATCTTCATATTGCTTGTTTCATCCAACTCATAATCCAGATCCCCAGAAATATTCAGGTGACTAAAATTTAAGATTAGGAAGCGTTTAAGAAGTTAGAAACTTTTGCTTTAAAGCAGATTATTATCTTTTTAAAATGAATGTTATTTTGAGTGTTAGACTACTGATAGAAAGTGTTATAAATGGAAGCAAATTGTCCTTTACTTTGATTTTAACATCTGTACAAAACACCAGTACTTATTTTTTTCCCCTCCGTGTCACCTCTCATATCCATATTAAGGATTTGTGTGTGTGTGTGGGTGTATGTATGTGTGGAGGATGAATATTGTCTGAGTGCTGTTAGAGCCTGCAGATAAGACCAGGGTCCATCTCCTTAATCAGAGAATTATTATTATGGCCCGGTGACGCTCACTAACACCGATGCTGTCTGTGTGTGTGCGTGTGTGTGCGCGTGTGTGTGTGCGTGTGTCCGTTAAATAACGCTTGTAATTGCGCTGGCAGCTTTAGGGCTCCCCAGTGGTGACAAGGGTGACGGGGAGGGTCTGTGTTCGTGTATATATGTGATACGGGGCCGATTAATGTACCGTGTCCGTTTCTGCATCGGGTTAAAGAGCAGATGAATAGGGGTAAATACGATTGTGGAAGTGTGTGTGTGTGTGTGTGTGTGTGTGGTTTCCGTGCACATCGGCCCCTAACAATAAGTAGTGCATTAGACCGACCGATCTCTGTCCTCATCTTTGGCGTACGTGGACACACACACACTCTTAATGAAATCACAAAGCCTCCATATCATTGCTATCACAGAAAGATATAAACCCATTAGCTTGTTCCTTTGGGCATGGACACACACACACACACACATACACAGGTTTATCATTACACGCTGTAAACCTTTTCCAATTGTATTATCCCTCTGATGTCCTTCTCTCTGTTGTCTGTTCCAATGCCTGGGGTGGAGAGGACAGATAGGCTGTGTGTTTGTGTGCGATGCAGAGTGAGATACTGTGTGTGTGTGTGTGTGTGTGTGTGTGTGTGTGTGTGTGTGTGTTTCTGAGGAGAGGTATCTCGTAGACAAGCTTTAGAAAATGGACAGAAATTGTGTTGATGCACTTTTAATGTTTTTTTGTATTTCTTTTTTTTTTTACCTTTTTGTTACCGTGTAGTACTTCACACTAATAGGCGATTCACACAGTTGAATTCTGGTGTGACTCGTTTTACTTGTCCGCCCAAAGGAAATTATTTATACAAACTGAATAGCAGTCAGGGAACACTGTCCAAAGAAAGCTGGACCCATCAGTGTTACTCACTCATCGCGTTGGTATTTTTCAATATAAAACACACCCATGTAGGTTGTAAATTGGATCAGGATTGGCTTCCAAACTATATCATATCATGATCATAAATCATGCTCGTAGGTCCGCCCCTGAAAATCAGATTTAGAAACTTTCCACTTTCAGCAGATTAATGTGAAAACCTCCATCTAGTGTCAAACTCTGCACAGACATCATTCTGTACAGTGAAGCTCTAACATTCAACTGGAGGAACAAGAAGAGAAACTCCATCTTGAGTGGAGGGGGACTTTAAATTTGTCGTCCTCAGGTTCCTTGTAGTTTTGCTTTTTCACCTGCAATGCTAAGGTGTTGTTTTGTCACTGCAACACCAATGGTTACAGAATAAGGCTGGCCATATTCTGAAGTGACTTCATCCTACTAATAAATACTGCCCATGTATCCCAAGCCTGATGTAGCTTTTTCATCTCTGCCATGAAGAGAGATTGCTAGTGGAAAACTAGCAAATGCCGCAGCAAATGTGGCAGCAGTGTGCCACATCGTTGCACTGGGTGGCATGTTCCTTTATTACTGTGAACATGGGAACTGTAGCTTATTTGGAGCCAATCTAACATTACACCATCCTGCTGCTGTAAAATACACTTTTCAAGCACAAAATGTCTGTAAATAAAAGTGAAAAGTAGCGCCCAACAACATGAACTATTTGCTCCTTTTTGAGAAATGATGGTCAGAAACTACAGTGATCAGCTGTTGTATGAGTTTACTTAGTCTTTTTAAAAAAAAAAATGAAAGTATAGATTTGTGTTGCATTTTAATGAGCGGTTTACATCTTGGGACATGGGGCCAAGTGCGTGTCGTTGCGTGGATAGTACAAATTGACAGTAAGAGAAATATAGAATAATGCCAGCCATATTCTTGAAGTTGTTTCAGCTCAGTAGAGTTAAAAAAATCTTTTTTAAAACTCACCGTTGCTGCTACTGAGAAAATTACACATCACTTCCTTCTCACAGAAAGGTTTAAAATGTATAGTATAGTTGAGGAGTTCTAAGCAGTATGCATGCTGCTACATAATCTTGAGAACAGTAATGTTAGACATGATCTGCTCGGCACTGATCCGCACTGTAGCTGCTGTCAGTGAAGCCCTTTTTGGACAGTACAGTAAGTACATGTCCACACGTGTCAGTGACAATAACCTGTGCGGCTGGCCATTTTGAGATGTGTATTCCACACAGGGAGAGGCAGGTTGTTGAGCAAACACATTTGGCAGTTTTTGGAGATTTTCCACTTTGCAGGAATTTGCATTATATCCTATATTACTTGCAGTAGATCGTGTTTTTCCATTATTTATTTTTTCTTATGTCCTGTTCTGCTTGAAGCTAGCATGCTAAAATGTAGTTTGTATGGCAGCCTGTGCAACTAGGACAGATTCTGTCTCTTATATCCAGTTCAGACCAGCACAGTGGCACGGTTTTCATCCTCACTGTCAATTTGAATGAGTAAACGCTCATCATCCAGCCTGGTGAACAGTCATATTTATTGTTGGGTTGGAAGTGTAATGTCATCAATGTTAAACAACTCCTTTTAAGATTGAGTGACAGAAAGATAGAAATCTACAAATGAGACTCTACAAATGACTAATAGACCCATTTTGATTCTGTCACAATAATCAGTGGGGTTGAACGCTCTGTTTGCCCTATACATTCACATGTACAGCTACATATACTGTATATTCACACCGTATTCTACGTACAGACAATCCTCCATACAAACATTGCCTCACGCACACGCACGCACACACACACACGCATCCCAGCGGGGGCCTCAGCTCCTAATGCGCTAACAAGCTCCCTTTCTCCTCCCCTCGCCTCCTCTCCTCCAGTCTCCCTCGGTCTCAAGTGATCGCAGGAGTCGAACACCGCCACAATGAACTGCGCTGCGGGAGAGAGAGGGAGAGAAAAGGGCTGAAATGGAGAGAGGGAGTGAAAGAGAGAGAAGGCACGAACACTTCACTCTCTCCTCTCTTTTCAGCCACGCACAAGAAAATGAGTTTCTGACTCGACACAAAAGAGTCTTTTTATCTGCCCCTTCTCTCCTCTATCTTTCTCCCGTCTGCCTCCGATTTCTCCCTTTTCTCCCTCACCAGCCTTTATCCCTCTTTCTTCCCTTATAATTTTCCCTCTTTCTTTCCTTTTCTCTCCGAAAGAGAGATATTTTTCTGCTAATGACTTAATAAGAGGAGCCATCTGAAATTCAATTACAGTAGATTTCATAGTGATGACTGTCATTTGGAGGGAGGGAGGGAGGAATGGATGAAGGCAAAGATGTGTGAACGCACAGCAAGTCTTATTTTCTTTGACCTCTCACTGGTTTGTACTTTTTGAGAGCAATAATAGTTTCATGCAGCTATGCAACACTAAATGTAAATGCACAAACTGAAATTATGACACAAAGAACAGGAACACACAGAAATAAGAATAAAAAAAACGTGATCAAAAGCTCTAGAACAAGCAGTGTTTCCGAGGTCAGGGATGCACAACATTTTTTAGCTATAAAACAGTAAAAACAGATTAATAAAAGCTAGGTCTTTGATTTTTTTTTCTGAAAATGCCAAGTGAGCTGGCCAGTGTTTCACTGTAAAAATATCCTCGTGCAAAACAGTGAGGCCGTTCGGGATTTTGCCAGTATCAACAGCAGTTTGCTTTGAATAAATAGAAGCATGTAGATAGCATGGGCAGTGATATGCCCTGTGTCACAAATTGATTCGACAGAGATACTGAGCACACAGCTTAAGATGTGCAAGAAATGCAAAAAAATACAAAGTCATCACAATGGTTAGCACAGAGAGGATGACCAATAGATATAAACACAGATAACGGAGATTACCGTTTAGTTCAGAAAGCCGATTACAGCTTTATCCTCCTGGTTAGAAGTAAGAGGACCTAAAGTTAACAAGACCAAAGAGTGACGACGTGATTGCATGCAAATTAAGCTTTTGCTAACCTCTGAGGATAAAAAAGTTAATACCACAGGGTATGAGCTGTATATACATCGTCTGATACACTTGTTATTAAAGCTCCTATACACCCATCGTCCACCCGCACAGGTGACATCTGCTGCTGATTTGCGTTCCTCCCAAGACTGGCCCTTCCTATTTATAAGTGCACTGTATTCACTGTCCGCCATTTTATTTGACAATGACAAACAAACAAAAATAGCAGTGTTCGCAGCATGTGCACACCTCTCTGCTAACAATCCCACAATGCAACGCGTCACATTTTATAGATGCAGAAATGACTGCAGCTGGCAGTAATGATGCAAAATGATAGTGATGGTTCATACATGTCTGAAATCTCAGTTCATTCCGACACAGCTTATATGCGCGTGTGTAGACTGAGCTTGACTGACTGTTCCCTCACTCTCCTGTTAGTGTTTTTTTTAGGGCAGGACAAGTTGCATCGCTATCACAGCCGTGTTTCACCGGAGCCATTTTGGACCAAACGTTTTATTAACACCTTTTCTTCAACTATGGCAACATATCTGAGAAAAAGGCCTATTTTTATTACTTTATAGAGTTTGGTGATGTCACCAAATGTAGCTGCAGCCTGGCCTAGAGGTCAAATTGGCGAGAGTGTTGGAAAACACCTGTGTTGCCTTTATGTTTTCCAAAAAGAAATTGCTGCTCATGTAAGAGTGCATCCATCTCTCTCCTCATGTTGCCGCCGCACAGTAGGGGAGCTGGTGTTTGTGACACAGTGACATAAGGCCACAGGCAGAAGCCCACATTGGGAGGAAGAAAGAGGGAGGGCGATATAAAAGAGGCAGACAGGGAAAGAGTGAAGAAAAGTAAAGTAAAGTGGTGTCCCGGTCGTTTATCTCAGCAGCACTACCACGTCTGTGTATTCTCCTTGTTCCTTCTTTCACTTTCCCATGCCTTTGTGGACGCTTTCTTTCCTGCAGGTGTCCTTTAACCTGTTTCACCTTCACAGAAATTACGAATTTATATATAGCAGTGCATTTTCTTAAAATCAGTAGATTGCACCGTTTATTTATTTATTTATAATTTCCCTAGATGCTGCTTCATGCGACCACACGATATGAAGATAATGATGTGTTGTTTGCAGGAGTACATAATAGTTCTTGTTCCTAATTGCATTACACACACTCGCACTCATTCACCAAAGGGGGAAGTGTGATGCAGAGGAGCGGGAAGCAGGAAAAAGGGGGAAATCACATAGAGACTCGGCGTGAGAGATACTGGCTTGGCGCTCTGTGTGTGACTGCTGCTCTTCTCTTAGCTCTCTCCGGGAGACCGACACACACGCACTCGCGCACACGCCGCATCGTGTTGTTACTTAAATATCCTCCTTCCCCGTCTCACCCGCTGTCCTCCCCTCTCACCTCCTCTGTGACTCGCTGCAGGGTTCTCACCTTTCTTCCTCTTCACCCTTGCCATCCCCCCTCATGTTTTTGCAAGTTCTCATCCTCCCTCAGCATCTTTTTTTTTTTTTTTTTCACCTCTTACCCTCCATCCCTCCCTCGCTCCCCACCTTTGTTCCCCATCTGACTAATTCCTCCTCATTTGCTTTGCCTTTGTTCCGATTTGTGAATTAAGCAGGATTGAAAAGTATTTTGGAAAGAATGACTGCTATTTTTAGATCTCGAAGTCTTTACAGTTCCTCAAATCAAGTACGGTTAGTTTCAGTAAAATGTGTCATCTATCCAAAGTTTCTTCCTCTCTGCTTTGCCAGCTTTTTCCACTCATCCCCCCCCCCCGCCCCATCTCTGCCCACCTTTCTCTTTAATTCTGCCAGTCTAGTCTGTCCCTCCACTTTAAAGGAGCCATATTGTTGTTATTATCATTGTCTCTAACTGGATCAGTTACCATTAGACCTGAATCTTTCTCCTTCTGAGGCCCGTAGACCAGCTCTCTAACCTAATAGAAAACCCATGGGTGCTATTACAGATGGCCGAACCATTCACAACGCACCCGCACACACACGCATGCACACGCACACACACACACGCAGGGTTACAAACACACAGATTTCATTCTGAAGATTCATCGGCCTAATCCCATCACACACTCAAACAGGGACACACATACACACATTGTGCCTGTTCACAACCACTGTCAAATACAGGCACACACACACACACACACACACGCACACACACACATTACACACTCTGCTCTCATTGAAAATCCTCGGTTATTGGAGCTCACCGAGCAAATGGTAATACTATTGGGAGATGATGGGACTGAGGTGTGCACGTGTGTGTGTGTCCAAGAGACTAACGGCTGCATATGGCTGTCATTATGGTTGGGTGTATGAGTAGGACTAAGGAAGAGAGGGTAAATGTCATTCTATCAATGAGGTTATCTCTAATAGATGGACAGTTGAAGTCCTGGTTTCCATTTACGCCGCTCTCGGCTGAATCCCTGTGCCTCCCTCTTTGAATTCATCGCTGAAGGCTGTAATAGCAAGTGATAAAAGGGCTTTTTTTACCTTTTTTTTTTTGCCTTGTGTTGCAAACAGTGTTTCTATTTGGAAAAAAAAATGCTCTTTACTCCTTTTTCTTTCATAATCTTTTCTTCTATTCTTGCTTTTTCGTCTTTTCCCCAGTTTTATTGTTGCTTTATTTTACAGCGCCCAATTCAATTTCATCGCCCAATTCAATTTTTCATACTGTTGTTTGTCTCCTGTCCAATCCTAGTGATTTTGTTCTGTTTATTTTCAGGATTTCTTTTAATTATTTAAAGATTAAGCAACCCTGCAACATTTCCAGCAATTTTGTATTGCAAATGTGCAAATTTGATAGATTAGCAAGAGACAGAAGAAGCAGCTTTAAGGCATTTAAGTGTGTAAGTGTCACCCATGTTATTCTTTCCTGAAATAATTGGTAAAAGGTTTTTAATTGTGCAGCGAAACAACAGAGTGAATTTAAAATTACACTAGTGAAACAGGCCTGTTTAGTAGAAGACTCCTTTGTATGGAATTTGCAAACATTAAAATGCGTAAAATAATCGACTTAAATCTTACTTAAAGGGTCACATCAGTGATTTAGTTTTCATAAAGTTACAGGATTTGTGCGGTACAGATTTAAAAAAACAGTGACAAACGTCTGTGCAGCAGAGGCAAAGTTATCCTGACTTTTAGTCTCCAGTATGGGTCACACACCTATAACACTAGATCCTATGTTTTCCATAATGCAACTGGATAGGCTTTCATTAGACCCTCCCTGCTTGGTAAACATCCATGGCTTTCACACTCCACACCTCCAGTTTATAACGCAGACTTTGAGTTTTTCATCTGTAGTCTCCAGGCCTAAGCCTAGCTGGTGACATCATCGGGGTTATTTTCTCAGTCTTGACAAACCTCCCCCAGAGCCACAGAAGAAAATGTTATGTTCCTTATACAATTTTACAGGCTGAGATGTACGAACTATGAACAGTAGCTTGACCTTTTATGCATATTATCTGTGGAGCGCCCCACGCGCAGGCAAAATCCAGGACATTTGGCATTTTTTGGCAGATTTTGTTGTTTGCTGGTGGTCATATCGAGCTTTTTCCAGTGCAGCTACAGTGGAGGAGAAAATCCTATGTTTCAGGGAATATTTTCGGCCACGTTTTCTTGTTTTCCAAATCTTTTCATCTTTACTCTTCTCGTTTTCTGTTGATATCTGTGTATCTTCCCCCCCACCCCATTGATTTGACTTTGACCTTTGACCTCAGCTACGAGGAGCGAGCCCGATACCTAGAAACCATCGTACAGCACCACCAGGAGCCAACCACATTTGAGGATTACGCAGCCCGAGTCTACAGTCCTGCTCCCTGCACACACCTGCCCTCTGACACAGGTATGGCGCTGCAGTTTCACTCTGGGAAACATTCAGTATCCAGACAAATATTTCTACCACACCAACAGCTACATCTGTCAATTAATGCAGCTGCTAACCAGTCAAAGTGTCCAAATCTGGACACAAATGCTATGTATTGTCCCTTGCTACACATCTTTAGGAGAAAGTAGAAGTGAAGGCAAGTGACCTTAAACATACATTATAGAGAAACTAAATCTAATAATATTAACAGTCTTAATAAATTGAGATACTGCTGAGAAAGCCTACACTCAGATTAGCGTGACAGATTCTAACCCTATTTTTAGGATAGTCATTTTTCCTGGTTTAATTTACAGATTAATTCTCCAATGACTTACTCTAAAGAAATGTAAGGCTTTTAATCCTAAGAACAAAGTGAGACTCAACTATACTGCATTCCCCTTTTAAGTACTAAAAGTAGTAATGTTGGATTGTAAACTACCAGCCCTCCAGCAGCTCTTTCACTCTTTTCAACTACAGCCACACACGCACGCACGCACGCACGCACGCACGCACGCACGCACGCACGCACGCACGCACACACACACACACTGGCAGCTCCCAGTCTGATTCGCAGTCTTGTATCCAATGAGTCCTGTTTTCTGTCCAAAGCTGTACTCAGCCTTCTTCTGTCTCCAGAGCATCTCTGAGGAATTAGCTGACATCTGATCGGCCGTAGAGATGCCAGGCATGCACACGGGAGCTCTATTCTAATGTACTGCTCTCATGTGTATCCTGTTGAGTTTGTTAGACGGATACTGATGATTTCTTTTTGTCTGCTACGTGTCTGGTTAAGTGTAATTTAAAACAGTGTACTGTCCTTTGACTCGCACCTAATCAAATTGTTTAGCGTCGCAGTTATTTACAATAATGTAATTCTGCAGCTTCTTTATAAAGAGGTATTATACTGTATATAAAGCATTAAGGAACACAACTGTGTGACGTAGGCCTGTGTTAGTCACATATCAGTGTATTAATTAATTAACAGTTTGTGGGGAAGCAGTGACGTGATGTTTTACTTTGTTTCTTTCCTGGTCAAGCAGAGGCTTGTGCGTTTGTCTAATTATGTGTATAGTTGATTACTGTTGCCCTTCATCTTATACAATAGTAATCAACCTGCTTTGAGGATGAATAACATTAATCACAATCTGAGATTCTCTTCTTTTCCGCAGAATATTGTCTGGTATAAAAAAAACCCTGTCAGAACTACTACATGGCTCTTTATTGGGTTGTCAGTGTGTTGTTCAGCCCCAAACATCATTTCAGAGCACAGGATGAAAATGTTAGTCAGACAATAAGATGTTAGGGCTTCTTCTCATAGCAGTACATGCACTTCTCAATTGGGCTTAAGATATATATGCCCTAACATGCGTATCACGTCCAAACTTATGAATTCAGATTGTGTTTTTGACTAAATCTGGACGTATAATCCTGTGCTCTGCAATTAACCTTGCTCAAATTTCTCTCTCTCTCGAAACGTACAGGTTCCCCACCTTTAACATCACAATGATCAAACATTTTTCTCTTTCTGATTTTTTTTTATTTATTTATTTTTGTATTTATTATGTTTTTGTTTATGCATTTTGTTTGTTTTTTTATTTCGTCTTTTTCTTTTTGTCCCTCCCTCCCCAACTCCTTTAGATCGTAATGTCTCACTTGCCTATATCTAAAAGGTAAGCCTGGTCACATGATTGCCACGCTCCGTTCTGATTGGCTCTTCCTACTGGCATTTCATCTTAACCTACGCTCTCCCCTGATTCCTCCATCGCACTGTCGTTTCTCCTCTGTTTTTCACAGGTTAAGCAGGTCGGCATGTGTTCTGTAGTCCTGTGCTATTTCAAAGGAAGTGTAATTTTCAGCTCATCTGTGGGTGAAGTTTGGTATGACACGTTAACAGTGTGTAGTGACAGCGCGTGAGACAGAGGCATTTTCAAACTCAAAACTGAGCTCTCTTTCGTTAAGCAAAGTGTAATGTTAGCAAACAGTTGCCTATTTACACATCTAGCAACATTAGCATTAATTTGGAGTTGTGTTTGTGTCCACCTGATGAATGTAAATCCAATATTCATTGTCCAAGGAATTCTTTGCCCCAATTATTCAGGATGAAAGTTTACCTTACAGCTTTAACAGTCATAAGGCTAACGGAATCACACATTACAATAATGTTTGTACCAATTCTTTTTGTTTGATTCCCTTTCCTGCATGGTGACAGGCTTCAACTTTATGTCAGGTGGACTCAGGAGGGTTGCCTTACTGAAAGATCCATGGTCTATGACCCATGTGTGACTTTTATTCTATAGGCACTAAATCTGCTTCATACCAAACTACACTCAGTGGCATGATGAAAGTGAGACATCCTTTTTATAACAGTGTGAGATTCCTGCTCTCCTGTCTGCTCGCTCACTCACAATTTTTCCGGTTTGTTCTGTTAACCTGCGCTGTCACACTGACCTGGTGAAACGTTACCTCTAACCTTTTCTATGTTCCTCTCTTCCCGGGTTCTGATATGATGTAGTACTGTGCGCGCACACACACACATATATACACACACACACACTTTAAAATTGGTAAGAATAACTAATATAGGTCCACACACGCACACTTTGTCTCAATGTATAACATTAAACTAACATTAACTTTGTTTCTTCTTGAAATGTCACTTGAAATCGGCAGCTTAGTGGTGGGAATAAGCAGATAATGGTGTGGTTCAGATGTTCTCTGTGTCATCACACGTGTACATGTTGTGTACAGTATGTGTTCTCGGTCTGTTTGTGTCTGTTATGCTTCTCCATTGTGTCTGCTTAATGTATTGGACTGTTTTTCTCCTTACACTTGTGGCAACTTTGTTTTTATTCATTTTTTCTGTTTTCTTTCTCTGACCGTCCCTCCTTCACTCTCCCCAACTGCTTCTTTGTCCTCCCCTCTTTTTATATCTTCTTTTTTCTCCCTCTTCTCTCGCTTTCCTGTTGGTTTTCTTTCCTTCCCTTTCCCTGTATTTTATTTCTCCTCCTTTCTGGTGTATCACCCTTTCCTGTATCCTCCTGCCTTCCATCATCTCGCCTCTTCTTGGCCGTCCTCTCCTCTCCTCTCCTCTCCAGAGGAGCATAGTGCTATGTATTTGATGGTTCCTAAACCACTAGACAGCTTTAACCTGCTCAGGGTGAAGGGGAAGGGTCTAACGCAGAAGGTCCTTCATGCTAGCTGTGAATGGTATGCTTTGTAGATAGGAACTCAGTTAAGGTCCTCTTCCCAATATACTTAAATATCAGCTGAAGACCTAATGGCCACAGATTTTACTTTTTCTAATCTACTTTCCCAGCAGACACTGTAGAACATTTTTATCTTTTTAAAAAGTCTAATAAGATCAAACTGCATGTACTTCACCTTCTGAAGTTGTGATAGAGTGATGTACCTCTGGAGTCACTAGTAGGTAATATAACAATAATGTCAGATTCATATCGGTAATAAAAAGATCTGTGCTGTCACCCTATCCTTTAAATTATGTTTAACCTGATAATGTGACACTATAGCGCTCAATATCAACATTGTTTTAGTCTGTACTTTTTGGGCAATTGAAGTCTGTATTTTGACAGACGATCTAGCAGTGCGTTATTTCAAAAGTCAGATCTCTTACCTTCCAATCTACTAAGGATCATCACTACTTCTACCATATCTCATAACTCAAATCTAAATGGAGATTTTCATCCACTCATTTACTGAACTGGCAATAGCCAATGAGAGCTCAGCTAAAGATAAAGAGCAGTTTGCATATAATATTGGCACTAAATTCACTGCTATCACTAATTTCAAATAGTTGTCAAGCACACGTTGCCTCTACAGCAGATGTATTGAGCAAAAGGCAGGTGTTAACCATTTGATGTCAAGACAAGGTTATTTATATCACTTTTAATAGCACATACAGTCTCAGGGGGCCTCACAGGGGAACAGTCTTATAACACAACATGTGGTCTGCTTTTTCAGACTTTTTTGTGTGTGTAGTGTTTCTCCAGCATACGAGTAAATCGAGTAGAAGGGTCAGTTGAACAAAGTGTGGTTTTGTTACAAAGTCTCAGTTCCTCTTCGTATGTCTAGACCCTGAGCTAGTGTTTTTTTTGGGAACTAGAATGAACTCGATATAGAATAAAAAATATAGAAAATAGAGCTTGTGTTTGGCCTTTCTTTCTAGCTGTCTGTCTGTCTGTTGTCCTGTCTGTCTGTGTGTGTGTGTTGTGCAGTCTGGCTCAGTAGAACATCATGGGATGGGATGTAATTTTCTTGTTGTCCCTTCATCCTTTTCTGCTCTTATTTACCTCCTCCCTCTCCTTTATCCCTTCCTTCCCTGATCCATCCACCCTCCTCACCCGTCCCCTCACCTCACCCATCCTCCCACTCCTCCTCAGGCTCCTGCCTAGAGATTCTTCGGGGAGAAAGTCCGGCTCTTGGGGAGGCCGGGAGCGACTCAGCGTCCCCCATGTCTCCTCGGACTAGCAAGAGCCGCATGTCCATGAAGCTGCGACGCTCCTCTGGATCGGCCAATAAGACTTAAGCTCTCACTAGGCTACATGGCCTAGTCTGAACCTCATGTCACTTCATGTCCGGCAGGAGAAATTTGGTCTCTGCAATTGTACTTAAAAGTGCAAGAAATCAAAGATGACACACATTAAAATGAACAGGTATTCATTTTCAACAGGAAAAATGATGGGTGGTGTTCTCAGGAATGGGAGTAGCCATCTGAGGCGTCGATAGAATTTCATCCCATCTCCCCCAGCATGCTGCTGTTCTGATTAGACACTGGCCTTTTATGTACAGAACGCTTTGTGGTATAGTTGCACTCTCAAACGCATATAATAATGTTCTGTGGACTATATTATACTGTAACTTTATTTTGAAAGTGCTCACAACTACTGAATATATCCTTAGCTTTGTTCTCAAAAAAACAAAAACTAAACAGAAACCAGCTGAATCTGTGCTGCAGCATGCTGATCTTTGCCACAGTAGAAACCGTGCAGTATTAGTTCATAATAATCTGTGCCATGTCACAAAGCTTAAGTGTGCCACATTTCAATACACACTGTTCTTTCTCGGGCGCACATTCTGTGAGATCAAACTGCAGAGAAACAAAAGAAAAGGCTGTTGAACATTGCTTTGGGGAATCTGTATATTTGTACTATAGTCAGTCCGCGTGTGTGTACAGACAGAAACATGAGTTTTGATATAAAAAGAATGAATCCAGAGTGAGTGCACCGATAGTGGTTGCATGGAGAAAGCAAGCTAAAAGTCTATTTTTGTTCTCAGTACAGCATTATGCTTATGACATATAAGGGCGGTTTCTATTCAGTCCTAAGATAATGTAAATATAATGCAATACAAATACAATGTAATTCACTTGCTAACAATTAACAAATGTTGTGGATGTGGCAACGCTCTCTAGCCAAAAGATTTGTCTGTGTTTAAGACCCCTCCTTGAACTTATGGGACTGAAAGCTGACCCTCTGAAGCGATGGGAGATACGGTGTTAGAGCAATGATGGAGGGATCACTTGTCTTTCATAAAGGAGAGAAAAGCGCTTTCTAGAACATACTGATCAAAGAGGAAGCACTTGGTATATAAAGTTTAGTTTGGACTTTTCTGTTTTGCTCATGCTGTAAAATGGGGACAAGCACTTATGTCCATTGCATTTATTTTCCTTTTTAATTAATTTTTGAAAAAGTGACTGTAAAACTGTGTTTTGACCCGAACAAGAATGTTACTGTATTATTAAGTTCAGTGTCACTCTGTCATCTGATGCAGTGGAACCACAGCTTTTCTTTATTTGTTCCTTTTTTATATATATATACACACACACACACACATAAAAGAATGTGTACAGTGTCAGGAGGCTTGTGTATATACTGTTATATGAAAATAGCTGCCAAAGCCAAACTGGTTTAACCTCAAACCACATTTCGCTTACAATGTGTTGACACTACAAGATAGCCAGTTTGCACTTTATTCTCTATGAATTTAAAAGTAATTTCATTTTAGTGCAAATACTCTCCTTTACTGTTGATACTGTTGATACAGATTGGGGGATTTTGAGGGAAATAGATTTTAGGCCATAATTTTCCTTGTTTGAAATATTGCTGAATGAAGCCCAGTTTCTACTGAAGCAGGATTAGTTGAAGGAGGGGAAACAAAGTGTACAAAAGAGGCACACTGTAGATCCAAGTCAATTTCTCATCACCTTTTGTTGGTTTTCTTCTTTTTTTAGTCCGCTCTTAATTTTTAGACTCATCCCCAGTTCCAGTTCTGGATGGAGGGGATTCGCATGTAATCACAATCCAGAAAACACTGAACACTACCACATTCATGTATTTAACTTCCTCATTTCAGCACTCCCATCAGTTCAGCTCAACTCATAAAACTGACATGGTTTCAAATGAGCTCAAATGATCATTTAAGTACTTGCAGATTTTTCTTAAGAAATGTCACAGCTGTGGTTTTCCAACTGTCGTCCATTTATTTTACATCATGGTTTGTTTTCCGCATGTCTCCCTTCCCATTTTCAATGGCCTGGTCCCTGCTAAAGGAAATGAAAGATCTGTATTTGAAAATATAGACCTGAGATTAAGGTTTTGCATTATGCTTCACTACTTGAAGTACGTGTATTCACAGCTGTACTTTCTGTTACGGTTATTATTTTTTTATTTCAGCCATTGATGCTCTGTAGAGAGAAAAGGGACTGTAAAACATTTTTATCTTTTATTTTGACCCATCCATTAGGTTGAAATTGTTAACTTTTAAAAATGTGTCATTGTAAAACGAAGTCAAATTCATGTTGTGTTACTTTGTGTGTGAATAATTGAAGTCAGCTGAGATTTGAGTTGTCACTTTAAATTATTGCTGTTACAATTATTTTTATTGCTGAGGTTGATGCACCATTGATTGGTTGAGGCTCTAGTAGCCCAGTTGCACTCTGGGACTGCTCTGTAGAGCAATACATGCTGCACGTATATAGACTACAGCTCACCTGCAAACTGTTTGTTTTGACAACCTGAACCTGTTCAGGCTACGCCGCAGGCTCTGTCCCCGTGCATAAACCACACCGCAACGCCCTGCATTCACTCCTTTATACTCTAAATACCATTGACTCCACATAATTACCGCGTCATGATGCCGCCTTTGGGTGTCCCATGGAAAATATGGGACATTTCATACTTCACATTTGGTTTGCAGATTTAAAATACTCCGTGATCTGCTCATTCAACTGGACTGACCTCTGATATATGACTCCATATGGGCATGTTTGTTAAATTTAAAACCCCTGATTAGCAGAAACCAAATGTATAGAAAGGTTTAACCTACGCCTTTCAGCATTATAACAAATTCATATCAACTTCCATGAGGACAGTGTGTCTGGAGGATTGTGAGTCATTGTTTAGGGTGCAAATATTTTGCAGCCTTTTTTACCCAAATTGGCTGTTTTTTAATAGGGGGTCAGACTCCGCTTTGTTTTCTTGGCGAAAGGAACGTGAGGGCTGTGATGGATACGGGTTCAGCTGGAGTCCAGACGCTCAACTGGGACAAAGCTGTAACTACTGACTGTACATACTGCATGACACCAGTTCTAACTGCATGCGTTGATCATGTAACAGCTGTATCACAACACACACACACACACACACCTATGTGTATGCTCTCTCACACGCACACTCCTCAAACTATGTTACGGTCAGACCTGTAGTGTGTAAACGTGGATTGTCTCTTTTGGACACCCAGGGAGAGCGTTGATGTTCGATGATGGAATTTGACAATAAATGATTCATACCACTGACTTTATTGACAATCATTTAGAATACATTTCACATTCAACTTCAAACATATCAAAATAGTACTGTATAGGCTTCATAGAACCACAATTACATTTTTAGCATCATGAAGGCATTTGTTAATATTTCAACAGTGATTTATAATCAATAAAGACGAGACATTTCTTTTACTAGCAGTACTAACATTAAATGTTCCATTTCTGTATGAAAATATTTTATAGCTGAGACGTTTACTGGCACATTTACTCTAAAAGGCATATTATGGTCTGTCTGGTTTTTTCTGTTTTATTTTTTGTTGATTGTTCACTGTACACGAAAAGGGGTTAGAACATTGATTCTGTGTCCAGTTCTTGGGGTAAGGAAGGCCACTTTCTAAATGTAATTACGGGCCACTACATATTCCACCAGTGAAGCCTGAGCTTCAGTAGAATCCGATTACTTTGCCACAGAAATGTGTTGACCACATATCGAGAGAACTGTCAGTCAATCGTTGCTTCACTATATGTAAAATATTTTCCTCTCGCTCTAATGGGTCATAATCATAATGCCCTTTCTGTCAAACTTCAGTCTCTCCTCTTCTCTCAGGTTTCCCTAACAGCTGACTTACTGTGTTTCAATGTCAAATTGTTTAGAGTGCCGGGTGTAATGTGAACGGCATCCTCTGTGCCAGTACAGTAAGGAACTACATTCTCTATATGAGAATAGAAATCTAGAAACTGTCTGACCTGTGGGTACCACTTGTAACCACAAATTAAGTATTGAGAGATAATGTGTTTCCTCTAAGGATCAACCAAAGAAATGGCCCTTTTGAATAAGGGTCACTTTAATTTGCCTCTAGTTTTGAAATGTCAGACATAATAATCCTGCTGGTAGTTTATGAAATTTATTATGGGAACACCTTAGCTCTGTCACCTGTCCAATAAATGAAAACGTCCATTTGTTTCCTCATTATGGTATGTGTTACAATCCTGCTTGGTATAAAGCTTGAGTGAGCTGTGGAAGGTGGAAGGTCCACTCGTGTTCGCGGCCATGGTTTCAGTGCTACGGACAGGGGTTGTGGTTTATTTGTACAAGATTCCGTAGATCGTTGGTTTAGTTTCAGCACCACGGACAGTTCCGGTTTAAGTGTCTGACGGAAGTTTTTACATTTAATTTTGGTTTATCGCATCAATTCCACGACAACGTTTGCATCGTTCAGATGTCAGTATGTCGTCATCCGTGGACCTTTGTGAAACATTTACTGACCGTTAAACAGAAGGCACAGTGAGTCAGTAATCCCTCCCGTTACACGGTGACCACAACTAAACAAACACTCTGTATTTACAATAGAACCATAGCTGAAATGAATGTACACTTCAATGTGAATGAAAACAACTAATAGCCACGGTTACCAGGCTCCCGGTAATGTCAATGACTTGTCATTTTTTCCAAATCGTGTGTTGGAGCGTGTATCTCGCGCTTCTTATGGCCGCACAGTCATCTGCAGCAGCATCACCTGCCGGTTCTCGGTGGGATGGGACTTGTTGACGTGTCTCGCGAGCCCCGGGGAGCTGAAGAACGTGGACGGACAGTGCTTGCACGTGAAGATCTGCTGCTGGTCGCGCTCCCCGGGTCCGCTCTCCTCCGCCTGCGCGTGGAACGCGTCCGGCCTGAGTCCTCCTCCCAGGGCCTCCGCGAGCAGCTCGTCCCTCATCGCGTGCCACAGGCGGTGCTTGTCTCTGATCTCTGGCGACGGAAAGCGCGCGCCGCACAGGTGACACAGGAACACCTGGCTCTGTCCGCCGCTGGCCTCGCGCGCCTGGCCATAGGCTGCCTGGGGCGACGGCGCTCGCGCTGTCATCTCGTGCGCGGCCAGGTGCTTCCGCAGGTAAGCCTGTCGGCGGAATTTCTTCCCGCAGTACCGGCACTCGTACACTTCCTCCTCCGGTAGCGACTGGACAAACGGCAGAGGAGGATGCGGGAGTGACGGCGGCTGCTGCGGCTGCTGCGGCAGGTCCGCGCGCTCGTCTGGGTTGCCGTTTAGTAGGAGGAGGCTCGAGGGTGGACTGTCTGCCGCTCTCGCCTGCTGCTGCAGGTCCAGGCAGCTTTCAGCCGGGTTCCGGTAATGAAGCGAGGCATCGTAGTGAGGATGCGCGAGGCTGCCGCCGTCGGGGCTGTCCCGGGACCGAGCGTGCAGCAGCAGCAGGGACGGCTCGCGCCGGATGCGGGAGCTGTCCTGCGCTCCGCGGTGCTGGTTCGTGTTGACGCGCAGCAGCTCGTTCTCTTTGCCCTCCGTCTCTACCGGCTGCCTCTCGTGCTGAGTGAGTCCTCGCGCCTCCTTTAACGGCTTGTTTGTCAGCGTCTCTCCTCCTTGGTTGTTTACCGGACGAGGTTTGTGCCAACGGCGGTGCGAGGCCAAATTGGCGGGACAGCTGAACACTTTGTCGCACTCGGGACAGCGGTACTCCACGCGCACTATGCGGGAGCACTTGTGCTGCGCGAGGGAGAAAGGGTCCGGGTACTCCTCTTTGCAAAGCTGGCAGATGAACTCTCCCAGCGGCTGGTTCCCGGTGGGAGCGGATGACTTGTCCCGCTGTCTCCTCAGCTCGGGGATCTCCTTCTTGATCCGCAGACCCAAAACCGGCGAGGTCGTGACCTCATCCTCGAAGTTAAGTTTCCGGGTCACTTTGGGTTTCTTTGCGGGGTTGCCCGCAGGCTGCTTGCTGTTCAAGCGCTGATCCGGTTCGAGGAAGGAGCGTTTTCTTGCCGCGTGATGCTGCTTCTGGCTCATGAGTGTCAGCGGCGGGAACAAGTGCACGTGGCTCATACTCGGGTCATATTTGTCGCTGTGACCGTAGGACGGCGCGCGGCGGCCGCTGCTCGCGAGAAGCCTCTCGATAGATGCGGACACCGAGTTCGGTGTGGAGCTCACGAGGAACGGCAGCTCCGGCAGCTCCGACAGCTCCGACACTGGGGATGATGTCAGACACATGCCGGGGAACATCGGCTGCTTCTGTCCTTCCTCGTGCTGCTCCAGCAGTCGCGTGCCGACCGGTTTAACGGGGCTGCACGACTCCGTCAATGTCAAGTCGCGTGGAGGCGGAGGAGGAGGAGGAGGAGGAGGAGGAGGTGGGAAGAAGCGGGAGAAACCGCCGTCAGGAGTCAAGACGTCCGCCTCGCTCAGCTGCTCCTCGGTCTCCGGTAGCTGCGCGCGTCGGTCCGCCTCCGCCTCCAGTGCGGACTCCACGTGCGGGCTCCACGCCTCTCTAACGCCGGCGGAGTCCTCGCGGGACACCGGGAGCAGTGCGAACGGGAGAACGTTCCACGTCTCGTTCTCCTTCACGGCCTCCGGTCTTGTCACTTCGGAGTTGTCACTGTTGCTCCTGTCACCGTCATATTTCGCGGGTTTGTAATTACTGTTATTCCGCGACCGGTACGATGCCGGACACCGCCGGCTCCTCTTCACCAAGAATCCTCGAGGCATGGTGATGATGATGCTCGGCGCGCGGCACCACAAGGCGGAAAGAACAACAACTCTTGTCTCGAGCCCACTTTCAAGTAGAGCTTTGAAGTGGGGGGGGGAAGAGAGAGAGATGGAGTGGTGGGGGGAAGAGAGAGAAGTAGAGAGAG